>JAHFWJ010000051.1:0-37658 GCA_028555115.1 Himalopsyche japonica | reverse complement strand
TAATAACATATATATAAATACTATATTTAAATGTTAGTTAATTGACTCATTAATAAGATTGTTAATAAAAATTATCACAAGCAATTGTACTAATTATTATTAGATAAATATTGTTAAATTTGTTTTAGCTGTTATTATCTGCTTGCATTGGGGTTTTCATCAGTATTTTCCTGTAATTAATAATTTTAGAATGTATATACGATGCTGATTGTTTTTTTGAATTTAGTTTTTTATTATTATTAGTGATAGAATGCCTGAAGATGCCGGGAGGCGAAACCCGGGCGAAACCGGGGGTTTACTGACGAAACATGTAGAATCATACAAAGTTGTAACAATTCAAATTTGATATTGAAATTCCATCAAGCACCTTCAGTCAATATCATAAATTATATTAATTACGGTTTTCCTTAAATATAATAGTGATATGTAGCAGTAACATACATATCTTTATAGCTTCTATTATTCTCTCCACGACTTCCTTGTTACCTTGAGATTAACGGAATGATTAAGCTCCTACATTTAACTTGAACCTTTCCCGTTCCAAAGCTCTCTTTCAAGGACACTCAACACATCAGTGCCACCCGCACGCCACACATAAACAAATGAACACTGTCAAATAGGTATGGCGCCTAATTGCACCTCAAGGAAGCTCGAATCCTTAAATAAAACGACTACACACAGAGTGGGAGTTTATGGGTTTAATTCCATGAAAGAATCCTATTTTTGTTAATGATATGGAATACATACTATTGTATGAACGTGAACACAATAATAATAGCAGAAGTGCTTTGATTGATTATAAAATCTTGCGATGGTGTAGTCGTAATCGATAAAACAGATTTCTGTTTGATCGTTTGGAAGTCTTTTATAGCCCGATTTACTTCGATCGGAGTTTTGTGTGCTTTAAATCGAGGAAGTGTGTGTGAGTCACAGTCTAAAGCTCACCAGTATCAAAGAATCATGTTCTAAAAATCCGTAAATGGGACACGGAAAGAGCTGGTTTTGTCTCTACTCTCCCTACTCTCATGGAAAAAAAAGCATGCGTATTTTAATTATAATTAGTTCTTGTTGAAAAAAATTGTTAAGATGTATCCAATAAGGATGTCATAAGATAAAAATTGGTAGCGGACCTGACTAAAAACAAAACTTGGGGTGAAAAAGTGTTCTTTGGCAATATATATGATCGTATAATCCAAATATAACTTAAATTAAAAAAAAAACATTAAAGATAACACAACAATAACAAAATTTCATTAAAAATAGCCGGTAAGCGGGCATAAGTTGACAGAAAAATACGAATTTTATGTTCCATAATAATGGTACCTTTTGGGTTTGTTTTTTTAAATATTTATCTCTTATATAAATGAATAATATAAACTGGATAACTATAGGTTGCTTGTTTGCGATATGAATAAGTAAGAGATCGGATGGTGACAATATGCTTGTTATATGGAACTGATATTATACAAGAAGACAAATAATACGATTATGCAAAATTTTGTTGAAATGATTTTTAAATTCTGTAGTCGTTACAAAAGTATGGCTTGTGTTGCATTTCCTTTATTCTATAAAACTGTAATTGTATGGCTTTCAGATTGCTTGAGTAAACAGGATGTTAATTTCCTTTTCCTTTCAAGGACCGTGAATTTGAATATCAGTTACATAAGTAATTTTAAATGCGAATTCTATGTGAGACATATAAATAAATCCTTTTCTCAAAGGGTCAGCAAGGGTTTGATTTAATGTATTTTAAGAGTGGTCAAAGATCTGATTCGTTTTAAAATTATTATTCATTTGCGTAAATCTCTTAAGTACGTGTCAAAGTAGCTATAGGCTGAAACTGTCGTTTTAAGGAATAAGACGGTTCAAAATATGTATTATTTTGATTAAGAAAATCTAGTTATTTTCCGTAAATTGAATACAAATTTGAATTGTTACAACTTTGTACGATGCCGCATGTTTTGTCTGTAACGAGTCTGGTTTATCTTTCGGCATCTTCAGGCATTTTTATTAACAAGATCGTTAATGAAAATAATCGCAGGCAATTGTGTTAATTATTATTAGATTAATAATATTAAATTTGTTTTAACTGCCATTTACTGCTTGCTTTGGGTTTGTGTTCTCCTGTAATTGATACCTTTGGTATAAAGACGATGCTAACTGTTGACAGTTCTGTTGCATCCGTGTGATAGAATGCCTGAAGATGACGAAAAACAAAGCTACAAAGCTGTAGCAGTTCAAACGAATGTATGTCATCACAAAAAATAATATGTGTCAAAGCGTATACCGAATCGTCAGTCAGTACGAATTAAAAGTGCTGCCGCAGTGTGTCATCAATAGAATATGGTATCAAATTATGGCTATGTTATTACATAGTGAAGTATGGTTCTATAATAAGCATAAAAAAGGTATAATTTTAATGAGTTGACATTCATTCGTTCTTCTATTACTATAATATAACACCTATTAATCCGTTTTCAATTTGTTTTTATAACAATCATTATATCTACTTTTCATTTGTAACAGTTGAAATCGCTCAGTTATGCCGGAATTTTCAACATTCCTTGTTTTGTTTTTCAAAATAGGTACACTCTTTTTTTAGTGAATATACAAAATAATGAATGTGAGACGTTACAAATTTCTCTCAGACAATTAACATGATAACTTGTTAGTAAGGGTGAAATGAAATATGCTTTATAATACAATACTAGTGGTGAAATTACTAATCGACTAGAAGTTAGTTCGAAAATAAGAAATATTATTTCATATTGTAGAAAATAAGCAATTCTGATGACTTTACAAAGTCGACGAGATTACTAAATCTATATCAAATAAAGTAAAATCAGTCGTCTTCCACATTTTTTATGGTATGTCAGATCTCATATAAAAATGAAACATGTTTTCACATCCGATCGACTGTAGCTAAAATATTTTTTTAATGATGGATATTTACTACAAAAGAAATGACAAATAATGAAAACGGATTTGCAGTCATTGAACACGGTGAAAAAAATAGCAATGTATTTTAATTCTACAAAATTATTTTTAAAAAATATAGTTGATAGCTATTTCGGCTCACGCCACCGTCAGAACTATGCTTAAACTAACATTTGCTTATCTATATATAGTTGTGTAGAAAAAGTACACAATACATCTTCTCTCCTGCTTTAACGGCCTTGCTTGTTACTTTCTCACAATATAACTAAATTTTCAAAAGTTGTAAATAAAACAGTGGCTATGACAATAAGTTTACATGTGTGACGGAAGTGGTCCCCCCCAAAAATAGTTTGGACTAATGGGGACGCTATTATATATTAGTTTGTTCGTTAAGAATCCTTTGTTATAATTGGTGTCCATTTAATTGATTTCCAGCTGTTCCAAAGCCATCATTCTGCGACCCTTACTATAAAGATGCAAACATTTAGGCGCTGAGTTTGAATTTATATTATGTGATTCCTTAATAACTTGATTAGCGAATCGGAGTCATTGACTTTATTTTTATTCATTATTTATGTTCCAATCAAGTTCCACGGGAATATGAATATATATTGATACCAAATCTTTATTCAGTAAAGAATACCAAATGATTCCAGTCCGCTGATCGCTAAGAGTTTAAGAATTAGCGATTTTGTTTTGAAAAAACAATTTTTATTGATGTGCGTGATTCGAAAACTGAAGTCGTCATTATAAAATAAAGGATGATAGAATCAGTAATAGAATGTATGTACTAAAAAAATGTTATAAATTCAATGATAAAATATAATGAATAAAGAGTTATAAACATTTACGTTTGGTAAAATAAGTTTCATACTGTATGGCAGGCTGAAAAATGAATTGGGTTATTTCAGTACACTAGTCAAATGCTGTTTGGAGAGTGTAACAATACACGCAAATGCGACAATTGTTGAAATCCAGATAAAAATAGCACGTATACTTTCTGGTAATGTGATTATATCAATATTTGATGGTTATATGTTGACGAAATTAAAGCAAAGACTTTATAAAACAACAAAAATTTTTATAATTTATGATATGCACTGAAATTTCAATATCAAATTTGAATTGGTACAACTTTTTATGATTCCACATGTTTTGTCAGTAACGACCCGGGTTTCTTTTTTCGGCATCTTCAGGCATTCTATCACACGGATGCAACAGAACTGACGTACAATAAACAGTTAGCAAATAACTTAGGTATATAGACGATGCTGTTTATTTTACGTCAGTTCTGTTGCTTCGGTGTGATAGAATGCCTGAAGATGCCAGAAGGCGAAACCAGGATCGTTACTGAAAAAACATGTGGAATCATACAAAGTTGTAATAATTAAAATTTAACAAAATATTTTCAATTATAAATGAAGACATTAAAAATATCTAAAATAGGTCAATCGCCAACGATAAAATGAGTCTCGTGTCGAAGGTTCTCGATCGCTGTATCTGATTTCACATATCTTAGCATAACTCTTAAGTTAAAATGAGACAACTACTAAAAACTCGAGCGCAAGAGGGAGTAGAGTTTGGCTGAAAGCGTGCGTCTTTATCTTAATTGTGTATTCCCAGACTGTTTAAAATTATGTTACTTGTTCAAGTTTGCACGCTGATTATAATCAGTAATGTCGACGGGCACCTATTCAAGCACGCAAGATTTACAGTGAATTTTAATAATCGCCACAGAACCTGTAAAACCCCTTCGTAGCATGCGGGCTTTATGCAAAGGTCAGATTAACACATGTTAAACATTCGCGATACAATACCTGCTTCGCGAAGGAAATAAGAGTGCTGTGAGCAGGTTATGGGCCCCCATGGTTCAAGCAATGTACCCGCTGGGGCCGACAGCTCGCAGTGAATAATTGCATTGAAATATTCTTGGCGAGATTTAATTATGTAACATAAATGCAGTGCGTACGTCGTACATCAAATGCTGATTGCATTGAAGGTTCAGATACGTGGAAATCTACAGAAAAATGTATATTTTCCTATGAAACCAAAACTTTTTATGTAAGTAGCGACGCTAATTAAATATAACAATATATTTTTCAACGTCAAAATATATGAAAAATTATCCGAATTTACGATATCGACTGAAGTGCTTGATGGAATTTCAATACCAATTTTGAATTGTTACAACTTTGTACGATTCCACATGTTTTGCCACTAACGACCCGATTTTCACCTTTCGGGATCTTTATGCATCGTCGGTTCTGTTGCATCCGTGTGATAGAATACGTGAAGATGAAAAGTGAAACCCGGGTCGTTGGTGACAAAACATTTGGACTCATTTTATCGTTGGCGATTGACCTATTTTAGATATTTTCAATGTCTTCATTTATAATTAATTTTTTTTTATGAAAATCTTTTGTTAAATTTGAATTGTTACAACTTTGTACGATTCCACATGTTTTGTGACTAACGACCCGGGTTTCGCCTTCAGGCATTCTATCACACGGATACAAAAAACTGACGTACAATAAACAGCATCGTCTATATACCAAAGTTATTTGCTAACTGTTTATTGTACGTCAGTTCTGTTGCATCTGATGCCTGATGATGCCGAAAGGCGAAACCCTAGTTGTTAGTGATAAAACATGTGGAATCGTAAAAGTTGTACCAATTCAAATTATCCTAAATCTATTCGTGTCGACATTTTACATTTAGATTTGTAAGGCTCCAAAAAGGACACAAATTTTCATTGATATTAGGCGAAATCATACATTATCGAGGCATAACACAAAAAATTACGAGCCAAATATCAAATTGAAATAATAGACTTCAAAGCTTGAGCAAGAAATATTTAAAAAAATCAAGGAAAAAAAATGTCGATAATATGTAGTAAAGTAAGAAAATCTTATCAGACAATATTTTTAAATATGAATGCAGTAGATGTTCCAAATTATTATGATAGAATGATTTTATTACGATTAGTGCAGGTTGCATAGGTACCGCATATCATATCACCTAAAAGCTCCTGGATACGCCTAAGTTAAAAGCTTCGCAAGACGCCGTGTGAAAGTTTTCTAACCGCGGCAGCATTTCCAATAATAATTACAAAATAGTTCTTAATGAAATTATAATGGCAGTTAGGCACGTGATGTGTTAAGGCGATGCGTGTAGGTATCGTGTATTAAATCATCACACTTATGGCGTGTGTTAATAACGATCAGGGATGCCAGATTTCTGGGACTACAGATCGGGATAGTCAACAATTCAGTCGAAAAAAAAAATTTAAGGAGAAAATGTAAAAAAGCCTTTTTTTTTAATTTTGTAGTTTAGTTGTTATTTTTTTTTTCAAAAATTAAGCATGCTGATTTTTTAGTATAATGCATTTTTAATCTTTTGTTATAATTCCTTTATGCTCAGTTATATCATATTATAGTATGTCTCTGTAGACATTTCCGGACTAATCGCCAATAAATGAATTTCTTGCGCATTTATTCTGTTCACTAATTTTTGATGTTATTTATTTGCATATTTTCATATCGCAAACATACTTATGTTTAAATCTTCGAATAAAAAAACCACAATAATTAATCGACAATTTCTAAATTTGAATTGTTACAACTTTGTACGATTCTATATGTTTTATCGCTAACGATCCAGGTTTCGCCTTACGGCATCTTCAGGCATTCTATCACACAAATGCAACATAACTGACGTAAAATAAACAGTTAGCATCGTCTATATACTAAAGTTATTAATTACAGGAAAATATTTGCCCCAAGGCAAGCAGTAAAATGCAGCCAAAAAATATATTATAATATTAATCTAATGACAATTTTCACAATTGCCTGTGATAATATTCATTAAAGATCTTGTTAATGAGAATTTTTCAACTCTAGATTTGATATTATGCAGTGACGGCGATACTAATAATAAACAAAGCAAAAAATTATATTCTTCCTGTTATTTGTATATATTAAGTTATAAGTCAAGATATTCGGTGATAAAGAGAAATTCTGGGTTTGTTTGTAAGCTTGGGACCGTCCCGCTCAAATTGGGACGTTTGGCAACCCTAGTAACGACCCACACATGCACATTACTGGCTGCAACTTGCATGCGATCTTTCAAAAAAGAAATAAATGATAAGTGGGTTATAACGTGTTTTCTTGATTGACTTACTTGTTAACTATACATTCTCATTAAAAAAAATATCGTAAATTTTTAAGCTTTCGTTGTAGGTTGCATTTATAAAATTAATACATTAAAACAATGCTATAATTCTTGGGTGGTGATGATTAGACGCTTCGAAGCTATTCAAAGCTTTTTTAAATATATGAGTGTTTTTTTTCAACAATTAATAATTCATTATGACATTCTTTGACTATACTTCTGGATAATGAAAAATCATCGCTCACCGCAAGTGTTATGAAATTTATTTGATAATGCTGGCGATGGGCGAAACTGATCATAAAATATATTGTGAAAATAGAACAAAAAATGTGCTTTTATTATTTAAAATATCATACCTTTCCATCAAGAAATGATAGTTAACAACTCAAAAGTGATTAATGCTATTTTGGATGATCAAAACCAAGTATAGCATGGTGCCTTCGTGAACTTTAAATATCATGTACGTAAGATTCCAAACATTATCAACGCTGGTTATTTTTTTATGATCAATTATAGCTATCTAGTGATTCAAAAATCTTTTAAATAATAAAAATATATATTTTATTATTTTTTTTGCACAATATGTTTTTTTCATCAGGACCGGTTTCGCTCACCGCGAGCATTATCAACTGATAGAAGAAAAGTGATTGTGAACATTTCATTTTAAAACTAATTTACATCATTCGTATTAATATTGTTTGTAAATTGTATTCTATCGGTCGACAATACTCGCGATGAGTGAAACCGGTTCTGGTCAAAAAATATACTGCGGAAATAAGTTCTAAATGTGTTTTTATTATTTAAAATTTCATGATTTTCCATCAACAAGTGACAGTTAATACCTTAAAAATCAAAAATCTTTGTTACATTCACCCCAAGACAACATTTTGCCATTAAGGGTATAATTAGCGCCGCAGACAGAGTTTTTCCCGATGGCACCAAAGGCTTTAAAAAATCGTCGAGTAAATCCAAATAACCGTCAAAAAAACTACGCGCGAAAGTTTCAGCCCCCGGGTGCTTTTAACAGTTCGAAGAGGCTCTAATTACCGTTTGTAGAGCTCAGTTTACAGCCTAGGACGTTGGGCTTAGAAAACTTTGTCGTTACTGGTATCAGAATTACACTGAGATTCTTGATCTTCGGTCGGTTAGTAGTTAAATAAAACTTGCAAGTAAGCAACACTTTACAGGTAAAGTAATTGTAACACGGTGAAAAAATAGCAATGTATTTTGGTTCTACATTTTTTTAAAGATATATTAAATAGCTATTTCGGCTCACACTATCGTCAGAACTATGTATTAACGTACATTTGCTTATCTATATATAGCTGTGTAGAAAAAGTACACAATACATTTTCTCTTCTGTTTTAACGACCTAGCTTATTTCCTGTTAGCAATAAAACTTTTTTTTTTTAATTTAAATGAAACTAAACAGGCGGCAATTTCAATAAGCTTAAATATTGGACAGAGATGATTTATTACGGAAAAGCATTAGCCCCTCGCAATGGTCTGAGGAGTGGCGAAAGATCTATATTTGTTTGTTCGTTTAGAAATTCAACTAATAAAATAATTATATTTCATAACATAAGAAGTAGCGGTAAAACATAATGTAATGGTATTGCACAACAAAGAAAATTATTGCGATGGTGTTTTTTAAACATTTAATTGTTTTATATATGATTTATTATAATATTAATTAATATCTAGGCTTGACACAATGATAATGATCTGTAATTCAAAGACAGTGTAGTTAGGTTTACTGGGGCATCTAATTGAATGTGCTGAAAGCTTCCTCTTCCTCCCTTATCAAAGCGAGCGAATGAGAAGAACGTGTTCGCTTTGAAAAAAACTGTTGTTTTATTAGATCATTGTAATGACATTTTAATGAATTATATTATATATTACATATCAGGTTTGTTAAACAATAACGGTCAGTCAATTATAATTTAAAAAGTGTTTCATATCAGTAGAGTGTTAACGAATAAGTCGACGATTAATTATTGTTTCGTGGTCAAGGATCGAAAATGACTCTGAGCATTTGTAGTGATTTTGGGTAACGAATTATTTGGTAAGAATTTAGTTCGATCTTCGGCCAGTAAATATTAAAGAAAAGGCCAGTAAAAAAGTAAGGACACCGACAAATGTTTAACAGTATCGACAGACTGTAATATTGTAAATTCCAGAATTATGAGAATAGTATTATCTACTGTTCGATACCTAAATTTAAGAGATCACTTAATTTCATGTGTTTATTTTTCATAGTCCTGGTCATAAATCCTTGATAAAATGTCGCTATCAAACTAATACCGACTATTTCTTTAAAATGACTGACCATTTAAATTACATACTAACCGTTTAAAAAATTACTGACCGCATTCATACTGCCCATTTAAAATACGTACTGACCATTCATTTAATTTACTGACCAAATCTTGAATTAAATACTGGCCCATTAAATACAGGCCGAGATTTTGTGACATTACTTAAACACTATTTCTTACACGAATTTCGTAAAATACTTCCTCAGTCTACCAGCAGTTAACGAATGTTGATCTAATAGATTTATTATGTTCGAATGATTACAGAGATAATATTCCCAGAACATTCACCTTTACTCCAAAGGACTAGAAAAACATTTTTTTTCTGGAAACATCATTTATTATTTGGCGATAGTCTATACCTATAGTAATCTTAGCATCCCAAATACGCATCTCTGTAAATAGAAACGACCCGTGTTTTCCGCAAACAAAAAAGGGAGAAAAACCATAAGAAAGCATAATTTAAGGGAAGGTATGGTGTTACACTTCCACGCGCCCGTATTTTTCCGTCCGCTGACATTCAGTTTTTCTTATCTGGAAAACTAATTTGCTCGGCCTGGAGTCTTGGCCCCGACAGAAGGTTTCCTTCTTGAAATAGGGGTAGTTAAGGGCCGGGTAGGGAATTATTTTTTTAAGGCACGTATAAGAGGTAGAGTTTACAGTTATTTTTAGGTACGGGTGGATTGAATAACAACTTAAATATTTAATAATACATTGATTGAGACGCCGCTTTGACATGAAACGATTTACAACTATTTCTCGTTTTACGCGGTAGTTACGTTCCCCAAAAAGCCAAGTAATATATACGTTATATTCGAGTAAAATTAGAAGATATGTTGATAAAAATTGGCGTAAAAAAACTGTAATAAAAAACATTTTTCTGTAATTGAATTGACAAATAAACAATTAGAGAACATTCTTCGTTTCTCTTCATTCTCAGCAAATGTCGTTTTTCTCCTGTAACCACCATTTCTAGCTAGATTAATCTCTGACAAGCATTCTAAATGGTTGACCTAATTTCTTTTTTATCAGTAAAAACTCGCTTACTGCACTACAGAATCCAGGCATGATTATGATGCAAATGACATCCAAGTATTTCGCTTCAACACGATAATGTAGAGTTGTATAAAAAAAGTTCCGCATAAATTTCAGGATGGTTGTATAAGATTTTTATATAATTTTAGTGCGTGAGGCATTTCTACGTTTCACTCGATATTCGTATGACTTGTTGTTAATGAATCGTGTTAACTATTTTTTCAAATTGAATGAGACTGAGGTTAACTCTTACTTTAGAGCGAATTTAGGGATATGAAAAAAAAAAACATTTCTCATTTTTAAAAATCGTTGAAATTTTTTATTACTTGATAATCTTCAGGATTACCGAAACCTTTTCTGATCTGAATAGTGTTTTTATTATATGAGCATAATGTCCTTCCACCAAAAAGTGACGGTGAACAATTTAAAAGTGATTTTTCGTGACAATTTTCAGTCAATGAAAGCTCTCAATTATATCATTGATTTTTATAATTGGTATGTATTTTTTTAGAATTTCACATAGAAAAAATATTTGTCTATACTTCTTTTATATGCCAGATCATTCATTCTCAGAATAAACCTATAAATTGAAAAAAACTTACAAAAACTGATAATTTAACCATTTCTCACCCGTGGTAGCAGGTAAAATACTGAAAATACCTGGAAATGGATGTTTTTTTTATATATTAGCTATATCTACGATGACCGCTTCTGGGTGTAGATCCCTGACAGATGGGCAATTAAATCATGACACGGCACTAATTCAGTTGTCTCCTTTTGCAAGGCCAGTTGGCAGCCATTTGTTTGCGGGGAACTTGTCGCAAAAACGACTTTATCCGGATGTACGATTTGTAAAGATAGAAGAGGCATCAAGTAATTAGCATTTTTTAAAATTTCGATAAGAAAAGGAATTGGATAAAACTTTTATAAATGTATCAAGTTAAACTGCTATTCGAGAAATAACGTATATATTTCCAAAAATTTCTATTATGGGAATATTATTTAATTTACAGATTTTCATTGTAGAATATGGTGTATAAAGCGTTAAGGTGATCGTGTAAATGCAAAGTTATAGTAATCAACTATTATTTTATATCGTAGATAGACGGGATTAGGGCAAAATTAACTATTTTTTTAAAAATTTTGATGGATTCGCCGGCTACGGTGGGATAACAAAGCTATGACATTCATTTCATAATTTAATTATTAATCGTTTCGGCTACGTATAGCATTTTTAAGAATAGATAACAATAAAATCGGTCCTAATCAAAAAATTAATTATGGAAATTATTACTATAAAATGTGTTTTTATTGTTTAAAACATCATGCCTTTCCAACAAGAAGTAAAAGTTAACACATTAAAAGTGATCAATAAGGATATATAGCATAGTTTCCCAACCTTTTTCGGGTGGCGACCCCTTTTCATAAAATCCGTGCGACCCGCGACCGCACCCAAACATACAACCCAATAGCATACAAAAAAATATTTTTTCAGTTGACCGTATAAGTTGGCGACCCCCAAAAAACCCTTCGCGACTCCCGGGTTGGGAACCTATGATATATATATTATTACAGTACCCCTTCATTAAATATACTTTATTTGAATTAATGTTCAAGACAGTGTTTTATTTACTGAAATTTCACATCACAGAGTTTGTCATTTGTCATTTCACTTGATATTGATAATAAAATGCAGTAAAAAAACTAGCAAATAAATTGTCGCCTATTTAACGGCACGGAAACGAAAATTGAAAAACATGACAGCACAAAAAACGACGCAACTAAAAAGAAATTATTAATAGCACAAAAACAACGAGGTTCTACGGAGAAAAAAAAATCTGACGAGCCACGGTACAGTTGCTGAGTCAAATTGTAGATACGGTTTATTAGCAGCCGGGCAGTTAAGTTTTTATCTGTCAAATCGCTGAATTACAGCGGAGGACATAAACTACTTTGTTGACATCACTGTAATATTTCATCTCGTTTCATTGGCAACGAAAAAGACCAGATTTGCTTCGGCGAAATGACTGGTTTGTTCCAGTGACATGTCCATTTTTTTCCACGAAACATCTATTAAACAATCGATATCAAAAGAAAAAGCAAGCTCTTCATTTGTGTTAATAACTTATATCAGATATACAAATGTATGAAGGTACATTTTTTAATGAATGAAATTTGTTTTCGATGTGTATCATTCATTTTTTAACCATTAGTAAATGATTATTTTAAATAATAAAAACACATTTTTAGTATGATTTGTGATACCTCTTGAAGGTGTTTGATGGAATTTCAATATCAAATTTGAATTGTTACAACAACATTTAATTGTATGACTAGAACAACTTTCGCTAATAGCGAGCATTATTAACTGAAATTGATGAGCGAAACCGGTCCTGATTATAAAATTCAATGTGGAAATATTACTAACAATGCTAAATTTGAATTGTTAAAACTTTATACGATTCCATATGTTTTGTCACTAACGACCCGGGTTTCGTCTTTCGGCATCTTCAGGCACTCTATCACACGTATGCAACAGAATTGACGTACAATAAACAGTTAGCATCTTCTATATACCAAAGTTATTTGCGAACTGTTTATTGTACGTCAGTTCTGTTGCATCTGTCATAGTCATAAAATTGTATGTAAAAATATTACTAAAAAATGTGTTTTTACCATTCAAAATATCATGTCTTTCCATCAAGAAGTGACAGTTAACACCTTAGAAGAGCGAGCTTAAAATAGAAAATTTAAAAAAAAATATAGCTTGGTATTATATTTTCAGAAGACGAATTGGCGAAAGTCAATTAATATACACGTTCAATAAGTAAAATAAAGCTTTTAATACAATAATAAACGATACTATTTTAATTATTATAGTCCTTTAATAACATGTTTCTTTTATTCACGTATCAATATATCAGTTCTTCATTTTAATTATGAGGGTATCTGTTTTTTTGAGTTTTGGAACATTCAAATCGAATCTAACACATAGTCTCGCTTTTAATATCGTGAATAGTTTCTCATTTATCTACTGTTGGTCTACTGGTACCGCTGATAGCGTAGAACCCCACAAACAAATGGGAGAGGCAACAAAAAAGATTATGTGAAGTAGATAGTAAAATTCGCCAATAGCTCAAACCTCAATGGACTTGGCAAATCAAATGAAAGTGAGTCTTTTGTGAGAGCAGTAATCCAGCGGTACCCTAGAGATTATTCTGAGAAAAGATATTGCTCGCTTAATTGACCCAATTATATGTCGATATGTGCGATAGTATATTTATATATACTGAGAATTTAGTGTTGTATTTTTCATATGTTTTAGGGGAAATACCGTTATATTTTACCTTGAGCAGTCTCAACACTTTTTAGGGCTCGTTTTTGAAGATTGTCGACAGATAATTACATAACTAATTACAAAGTTCGACTATAATTCTTGAGAATGAAATTGTATACACAGCGTCTTTGTAACACATTATTAAACATTCAAAGATTGTTTTTCGATGCTAATATTTCATGTAGCTTAAATCAATACAAGTGCGCGACGAAGAAAATTTGTTTATAAAAATTGTGAATTTTATCAGTTCTCCATTGAATATTGTTTCATCAATGACACAATTTTAAATCTGTGTGACATTTAATGACCAAAAAGAAAAGATTTAGTAAATGACACACAATTAGTTTACACATAATATGCGGATCCAAAAACTGGCCATTCAAATTGTTAGTATTAAAATTTTGTTTTTACTTTAACATCGATGTGAAACCCGACTACTATTCAGCGACAGAATTTATAATCACAAATAACACATGAATTGCTTTTTATGTCGAATAATAAATAATGATACTGGTTTATTCACTCTCAAGAGAACTAGCAGATGAGGGCGTAAACCGAAATTGCTATCAACTATCCTTATAAATTTTGAAGAACTAAAATACATTGCTATTTTTTCACCATGTTAATATTGGTTTACTAAATGGATGGCTGTGACGTTTTCAGTCCTTCATAAAAAAAAACAATCGGCTATCAAGCGAAAGTAAAGGGTAAACTTGTCTTTTTAGCCTGTAACATACCTCCCTCTGAAAAAATACCTTCATTTGGCCCTTGTTCAATAGCTCACTGTACTCCCTTGAGCGGCCACGTGGTCCATTTTGGGACCGGACATGTTTGAAAAAAGAACATAAATGTTTATGTTTAAAAAAAATGGTAGCAATTTTTGATATTGTGGACCTTGTACGCTTTTTACCGTGGGACCGTAAAAGGACTTTAAATAAATTACGGACAATACCGCTGCGGCAACATCAAATAACGATACGGACAATATTGCGATCGGCTAAGGGTAGCGCGACCCACCCTAAACGGACATCAGAAAAGGGTTACTCTCGGCGGGTATTCCCTCGAACAGTCACGTAAGTCCACCTACACTGTACGTGTTGAAATAAAGCCCGGGAAAAAACCATAGAGTATTGTCTCTATTTATTATTTGACCGGACGTGGAAACGGGGCGTCCCCCGGGCGCCGTGACGGCATAACTTAGAGGCGGGAAAACTATATGATTACATTCAAATTGTCGCTAGAGGAAAACGGAAAAGTAATTTATTTTCATGCATAGAGATTCGAATTTAGGGTTATTGCGGTGAGATTATTGTGGGATTTCCGCTATACGTTTATTTTAATATTAACAGATGTTTATATGAACTTATAGAGCGCAACATACATATTTCACTCGCCATAGTACAATAGTTACGTACGCTTGCTTTAGTACAACTCTTGCTTATTATATATATATTTGTGAAATATTTTAATGTGACTATTTTGATTAAATTTAAATGACCAATTTGTGCTATATTATAATTTTTATTACTTCGGACATTATGCCCGACTTTTCCATCGATATTTCTTTAAATGTATTGAAAACAAAATTACGAGTGAGCATTAAAAATATATCTTTTAAAAAATTTTATGTTATCACTTTTATTTTTATGTTTGTTATCACTTGTCAGGTGTTAACAGTTAAGATTTCTTGACGGAAAGGTATGTTTAAAATAATTAAAACATATTTCATTTACTATTTCCAATATATATTTTGTGATCAGGACTGGTTTCGCTCATCGTGAACATTATCAACTGATCATAAAATATATTGTGAAAATAGTACTGAAAATGAGTTTTTATTTTTCAAAATATTTTTATAGTGAACTTTAAGAAGATATATTTATTTCTAGATTATTCTTGATTCGTAATTCATTCGAGATCAACTCTAGGTAAGAAGACAGACGCCGCAGTGACCAATAGTTCATATCAGTAGTTTAAAAAAATCAGTGAAATGCAGATCAGGGAATATGTAATTTTAAATAAAACGAAACCAATTTGATTTGACAGAAATCGGCTCCTAATTGGTAAATAAACATCTACTGCGTATAGGACATTGCTTTGCTTATTTCGAAATTATATACAAGACAATACATTTTAGAAGATATAGATCACGCCATCGTTCTGACGATGGCCGAAATAGTTATCAATTATATCTTATAAAAAATATTGTAGAACTAAAATACATTGCTATTTTTTTCATCGTGACATACAATACTTGAATGACATATCATTTTTTCTTAATTATTTAAAACAATATATAATTCAATAACAAAACATGTTTTATGGTATTAAATGTTCATTTTTATGATGTTAAAGACATAACTATGACAGTGTCGGCTTTTTAAGCCGCGTAAAAAATAGTTATAGATTTAGAGCCAACGTTATAATTCTTTCTGAGATTTTCTGTGGTTATTACATTGTATGTTATATTTTTCAAATCGACGCTTTTGAGCAAAGTTGTTCAATAACAAGTCGGGATTTTCACTCAATATTGGACGCTTATCTATGTCTGTCAGCATATTGACCGTAACCGAAATACTCGGCTAGCCTGAGCAAATAAAACTTACTTCGTTTCAGCCGGCTGAATCGAGTGGCATGGTATGCGGGTGTATTTTTACGATATCCTTCTTTTATTCCAGTCCGGGGAAGGGATGTCAAAATACTGGATTTTATAATACCGAGTGTTTGCTAAATCTATACTCAAGTACCAGAAGTACTAGAAAAAGCTCGTATTTGTCAGATTATACGCTCTACGTGAATACAATATTCTTTCAAGCATTTTTATACAATGTTTTTGAAACATGTTATTTTTAATATAAAACGCATTTCATTAACACGGAAATAAATTCAAATATTATAAAACACACACGGATAATAAGTTTGATAAAGCATTTGGAGAAATTTCAGAAATAAAGAAGGCATACTCCAATAATCGACATATTTTTATTGGACCACTTTAATTCTCAATCATTTTATCTTTGAAATCAGTAGAATCGGTAAGTATTTTTTTTTAATAATTAAAATTTTTCAGCACTTTCACAATATGTTGTGTGATTTATTGTGAAAATATTACTAAAAAATGACTTTTAATATTCAAAACATCATACTATTCAACCGGAAAATGACAGTGAACACATTAAGAGTTAGAAATAATTAAAAAATACTCCAGCAATTAAAACAATTTGTTTGTCAATAAATACAAACTATATTGTAAAAATAATAATTAAAAATATTAATTCTAATAAGATAAAAACATTAATGTATTAAAAGCTCTCCAAAGTTTTAGGTATCTATGGTTGTCTATAGCTATTTCGGTTTTCATCATCGTCAGAACTATCTAATATGTGTAAATACAATGACGAATTTTTATTGATCACGTCATTTTTTTTCGGCCAAAACATTTTTGTTTTATCTGATTGAAAATAAGTGTTAAATTAAAATGTCTGCAAAATTTTCATATCACTCGTACATATAAATTTGTTTCGATTTGATTAAGACAAATAATTATTTCTACAAAAGTATCTTTTGTAAAGATTTTTCATCACGAAAAAGGAAACGAATATGAAAAAAACACTAGAACAGTAGAATAAGCTTGACATCCCTAGTTTTGTGTGTAAAAGTTTTCCAAGCAGGCCCGTTTTCATCCCCTTGTTTTGTCAACGCGTACCGACTCAAACTTATGCTGTGATTTTCTTTCATGGGCTTAATACGAAATCTTTTCAGAACAAACAGGGAGAATATTAAGGACCCAAACAATAATAAATAATGTGATAAGGGAAGAAATCAAATTGTCCAGAGTAGTATGGTTCAGAACACAGTAATTGATGCAAAAGGAATTTAAAAAAATAAAAATATTCTTAGGAAAGCAACAAAGTGACGAAATGTGTACGATATGATTTATTATTTTTTATTTTTATAGAGAAAACAATAATTGATTACGCTTTTTCGTTGAATTTAAAATTCAATAATTCAAATAATAAAACCACATTTTTAGTACTTATTTCCACATTTCATGTAGAAATAAGTACTAAAACATGTTCGAATTTTTACAACTAATCTAATAATATTATCAAATTTGTTTCAGCTGCCATTTAGGGCTAGCCTTGGTATTCCTATTTTCTGTAATTAATACCTTTGGTATATAGAACACGCTAGCTATTTATTGTAGGTCAGTTATGTTGCATCCGTGTGATAGAGTGCCTGAAGATTTCGTAAGGCGAAACCCGGGTCGTTAGTGACAAAACGTGGAATCGTACAAAGTTGCAGCAATTCAAATTCTATATTGAAATTCACCTTCAGTCAATATCATAAACTAAAATATGTGTTTTTAATATTTAAAATATCATGCCTTTCGATGGAAAGATAACAAAGACAGTAAACACCTTTTCAGTGATACAATATTTAGGTTACATTTAAATGTATTTGTTTACTTACATTTAAAATTTTCACAACAACGAAACAAAACGAACAAACGAGATCGTTACGAAAATGAGCGAACGAAAGCCTTTTTTAAAAGATTGATTCAAAAACATTTATAATAATGACATTAAAATACCTTTTCTATAAAATTTTAAAAGTGGAATAGGTACAAATTTTTTATATTGAAGCTTGTTATGGTTAATATATTAATTAGATAGAAAGCTTTTTCCCATAATAATAAATCATTATAAATAGTATTATTAAAATAGTGTTCGATCATTGGTTAAGTGAATACCACGATTAATATTAATAGCGGCGCTATGTAAGCGCCGCGACGTCGTTGTCGGGTTAATGGTTGAGCGTCGGATAACGGAACGAGGCTCAGCGCCATGGTAGGTGCCTCTGTCATTAATTACGAACGCAACTTTTGCACTTTGCATGATTTATATGGAAACATGTCGGCGCAAATGTCCCGCTGACTTCTTGAAATGTACACGATGATTTATAGACAAAGATGTTTTGCTCAACATATTATAATATCAACGAGTGTATTTCCGTAATCCGGCAAAGTTATTTCGCCAAGAAAATTTTAATTCGTTAAGAATGGAAATTAAATACAAACAAAATCTTGACTTTCTCGATAAAACTTAAAAAAATATAATTCTAAAAAAATTCTATTTTAACTAATTTTTAGTTTCATCTCAAGTGTGTATTTTGTTTATCTTTGCATTTTTAGTTTAACGGGTTGATCCCTAGTGTTAATTATTTATACATTCAGAGTGATATCAGAGATATAAATATTTGCAAAAAAATTTAACTATTAAGCTAAAGTAGGTCCGCAAGTAGAGATAAAGCAATTCCTGTTGAAATGAAGTCTACTCATAATAAAAATGTCAGCTTTTGAGATTCGCGGAAAGAAAGATGTCGGATAAATAAACTTCTTTTCACGTCTCAGACTTCGCCGCGACGCTTTGAAAAAGTAGCTCAATATACGGACGACAGGTGGCGCAAATAATATTATGAAACTTTTTCTGAGACATTACTATTCCACGAACAGCCGCTGGTATTTCGGATTTGCGGAGTTTGTCATATTACGACAGACGTAAATAATTTTTTGTACAATATTTTTAGTGGATGATCGATTCTCGGTATGCTCATCTACGACAATCGTTAAATCAAAAAAAAAACCAATCGTTCTCGAGCGGCTTGAAAATTTGTATGATAATAAAGACCTACGTTTCATATTGAGACTGTCACTTCCAAGAATAAATTTCAAAATTAACTTTATTCAATGCTACTAAACTCCAATAGTGATGGAGAAAATGTGCAGGTAGTCCTCGACTTACGATGGTTCTACTTAAGACTATTCGCACGACCAAAAAAATTGCGTTTTAAAAAGAATTGTAAATATTACGCTGCAATATACAGGGAAAAAACAAAAAACAACTGAACTAAAATTGTATATGTTTTTTAAAAAAACTACTACTGCTTCTTCTTCCACTGCTAATGATGAGCCAATGGATTGTACTTATGACGTACAGATGACGAAAGATTTTAAATATTAATGAAGTAAATATTTCATTTTGTATTAGTAAATAAGTATAAATTTAATAAAAAATATATATACATATAAATAAATTCACACGTTTTATTTTAATGTGTAAGTACATACATATTTTGTATGAAATTCGACTTACGACCAAAGTCCAGGAACGTATCTCGGTCGTAAGTCGAGGATAACCTGTATTAAAACAGAGACTAATTAAGTAATATCTTATGATTGTGGTTAATGTGTTGAATCATTTTTGACCGAATTTGTTTTAAGTTTCCTTTCACTTGTAAAAGCTCGTCAAAAAAGCTCACTTTGACAAGCTTATAGCAGGAAACTTTCAAAGCTTACTAGCACGTTGATTGGTTCAATTTCAATATAAACTGAATATTGATTTTGAATTGGTAACAAAAAACTAGCCGTTCCAATATTACAACAACGAGAAAAAATGAGCTAAGTAAAAATATCTACTAAAGTTTGTGTCGATAATGAAAAATGGCATGAAAATATTTGTAACGTTTTAAACGGATTAGTAACTTTTAAGTAATATTTTAAGAAGAAGATTTTAATAATTTTAAATTAGAATAAGGCATAATAATGCGCATGTAAGTGAGATGCTCCGGTATGAGTGGAGCCGGAAAGGGAAAAGGTGCTGGTAAATGGCAACGTTGAGGAAAACTGACGATGCGAGAAAACGCGCCCAAAAAGAAAGTGTTAATTTCCCGGTTGGTTAAGCTTTATTTTCCAAAACGCATTGCATTGGATTCTTCAGCTTAATTTTGACACAAAAAATCGTTTACGTAATATTCATTTATGTCTAAACTTTATACGTGTAGAGAAATATAATGATTAAATATTTTTTTTTGATTTTTAATGAATCTATTTATTCCTATTAGAATTGTTGAAACTTTGTACAATACCATATATTTTGTCACTTACGACCCCATTTCACCTTAGTGAGTTTCACGTTTATTGTATAATATTTCAACAATTAAAATTTGATATTAAAATTCCATCAAGCAGCCTTAACCGATGTCTTTAACTATTTGCTTATGTTTTATTTTGAAAAACAAAAAAATGCGTGTGTGGGAAGATTCTTATAAGAAATCAATCACCATGACAACCAGATTACGAAAATAGGTTCTCAAAACAACATTCTTTGGTATACATTTTTATACTCGAAATTTAATGCTTATAAAAACTTTTTCATAAAAAAATATCAAAGGTTTAGATATTTCTGATGAATGCCTATATCCATTGAAAAAAATGCTCATTCAGATATCAAAATAATAACAATATTGTTGATGAAAAGTTGATCGTATGAATATCGACGGCCGCCTATGTTTTTGATACAATCTTACAAACTAGTATTATCTAGTCAATCAGTCTTCTAAAATGTTTATGATATCGACTGAAAGTGCTTGATGGAATTTCAATATCAAATTTAAATTGTTACAACTTTGTACGATAAACATTTGTTGTAAATCTCTTTCAAGAATGACACATTAACAAGATCGATAGTGAATATTATCACAGGCAATTGTGTGAATTATAATTAAATTAATATTATTAATTTTGTTTTAGCTGCCATTTACTGCTTGCTTTGGGGTGTGTGTTTTTCTGTAATTAATAACTTTGGTATATAGACCATGCTAACTGTTTATTGTACGTCAGTTCTGTTGCATCCGCGTGATGGAATCCCTGAAGATGCCGAAAGGCGAAACCGGGGTCGTAAGTGACAAAACATGTGGAAACGTACAAAGTTGTGAAAATTCAAATTCCTAAAATATTAATTGAAAATAATGTAAAAAAAAACTCACCGTATATGTCTCAGGACAGATGTCGCGGCCAGCTTTGGCCCTTCCTAACCTTTGGATGGTCCTCATGGGACTATCTCCGATCCTCTAGCCGGGCATGAAATTTACCTCCTGAAACAATTCAACAAAGTACGCTGCTATTATTAATATTTTATTTGGTGAGCATAAAATAACATAATTACTCTGAGGATTTCGATTCGTATTGTTTTTGTATGAAATTAATTTCCATTATGCGAGACATGGTAAACGTTAAAGCTAGGCGTAGACAGATATCATTAAATATAATATTATAATATAAATGGAAATTTTCCAAGTATCAACAATGCCTTATTTAATCATAATTGTCCGACCGGTTCACTCGGCTTGCGTAATAAATTTTGTAATACATGACAACATTGTTAAAATTGAAAAGTAATATAGTATCATTATTGGCATCATTTGTAAGGATTTTAAAACTTAAAATGCATATCTTATTTTTGGAGGGAGGTGTTCCTTTTCTATGTTATTTTTTCTAGAGTTTTTTTAAGAGAAGAAAAAGTACGCTGAAAACACTAAGAGGCTTTAATGTATTTTTAATATTTGTCTGGTGGCTTTAATATACGTAAGAGCGATTGCACAATGGCGTATTGCGATGATGCTGTTAGTTTATCTGCTGTTTATCTTTGCGTTAGTGTGTTTGAGTGTTTCTGTATTAAAATAATAAAATTTTTTGTTTCTAAAGCATTATTGCACGACAAAAATATGATTTTTTATAAACAGACGAGTCAACTTCAATAAAATCTTTTCGTATTGAACTAGTTATCATTTTAATATGCAGTATCCAATTCGCTGCCATAGCAATATCTGCTACACCTTTATTGTTTCGACCACAAAGTTCAACACTCGTAATGCTGTAAGCAATAAATAATGTAATTAATAAACGATACCCAATATTCAAGACTTAGTGATCTACTCGTAAATTACTGAAGATTTTATAGGGTCATAAAAACGTCTTGCATCGTTATTACCTTGTCATACACAATCGGGATTTTGAATGGTTTAAACTTGAAATTTAAATCGATTCATATCATTGTATGACGTAGTGGCGATTCGGTGACGAATCGACGCAATAAATACGGAATATGAAGTCAGTTTTTTTTATGTTGATTTTTCTGAATACCAAAATAACTTCTTTGCTTAGAAGTTATTGCACATAATTTTTTTTCTTGGTACCAATGCTATAATATTATATATTGAAAATTAAGTTAAGGGTCCTAGACGTGGGGATTTGTGATTTGAAACAATTAAATAATCAACGAAAACAAAATAAATTGGCATAAACTCACGTTGTGTGTCTGTGCTGTATTTATACCAAATAACAATATAATTTCAGCACAAAATCCAGCATTGTATGATCAACATTTTTTACTATTACATTCTAAAGAAATGCAGGCAGTTAATAAAATAAGTAACTAAAAAAACTTGATTCGTCTATTGTCTGTACCGTTGAACAATAAATTCATAGACTAACAAGACACTTCACCACAACTGAGCGGGAAATTAGGCAACATGTGTATAAATTATAATAACCAATAAAAGCCTAAAGTTTTTTTAAATAAGTAAAACACATTCTTTAATACTTATCTATAATCTATTTTTTGATCAGGACCAGTTTTGCTCATCACGAGCATTATCAACTGATATAATACAATTTCGTCTACAAAAGCCTTAGATTTACGACATTATGGTAAAATTAACTCTATTTAAATACCTTTACCATGGTGACTAAATATTCGCAAAATATTCCAACACAAGTGTACTGAAATACACATTCAAAGCAGTGACATTAGTTTAATATTATATGTAGAAAGCGTGCTTATAGAAATGCAATCTTTCTTTGTCCAAAGAATTCATCTTTCATTGTCATCATATGTCCTTTTCATATATGGCGCCTTCCTGATTTCCTTTCCCTCGTCATATATTTTGATTTTTCTTATTATAAACTAGAGACACTCCGTTGAGTATATCCCGTGGATTGTTTCTGATGGTCGTCCAGGACGCTACAGTCCCACCAATCAGAAGAAACTAGTAGAAGATAGATCGCACCCAAACACGACACCTAGTTATTGTATGCGTAACGTTTCTACACGACCGCTGACGTAACAGGGTACAGCTTGATGGGTTTTCAATTAGCCTCGGCTCTACTGTTTGACCCAATACTATTATATTATATTTCCGAAGCACTTCATATAGCCTATTCAGATCGTCGTCACATGCCATGACTTTTTTACCGTAAGTTGTGTGTCTCACACAGTCTTTAATGAGTTGAAAGTAGCTCTATCCATTTCAGAACGAAGAGCGAACTCTTGGATGGAGTAACTATTTTCTAGGATGTGTGCACTGGAAAAAATGAAGCTATTACAATTTCCAATGATCTGTCCTACTCAAGTTTTGGTTCCATTATTTGCATTTATTTTAAAGTTAAATATACTCAAATTATGTTATACAATTTTAGGCGATGCGTGCAGAGTAAATTTTTTTAGCACGAGAGTTTAATTGAATAAATTTATTTATTCATTGAATTGGCATCAAAATTTTCTTTCGCCGCTCCTCAGACCATTGCGAAAGGCTAATGCATATCTGTAATAAATACTCTCCGGCCAGTATTTAATCTTACTACAAGTGCTTCCTGTTTATTATATATATATATATTTTAATTTTAGTTTGATTGCTAGCACAATAGAAGCTAGGTTGTTAAAAAATAAGAGAAAATGAATTGTGTACATTTTTTACACAGCTATGAATATATAATTCAATTTACGTTTAAATATAGTACTGACGAAGGCGTGAGCCGAAATGGCTATCAACTATATATTATAAAATTTTGTAGAACTAAAATACATTGCTATTTCTTTACCGTGTTGTAAATATATTGTCTTATAATTTAACCCATAACTCTACATTAATTTCTCCTCATGTTGTTTATTTGTTCAAGTATTTGTATTTATATATAATACAATATGGAATAGTATAAAGAGGCTTAAATTTATTTAGAATTCAAGTTGATTTTTATAATAGTTGAACATTTTTACGAGATGAACGAATCCGGTCCATTAAAAATGAAAAATAATTAAATAAAATTTGTCATTAGTTATTAATTATTTATGGTCGATCGGTTGACTGCCATTTCGAGATTATTTCAAAGTTATCCAAGTTTAATTTAAAATATAAATGCACAATGGAGTAAGTAACTCACACTGTCCATACAAAAATCGTATTGAAGCGATTCAATATTTAGAAAAAATATTTAATAAAAAATTTATGATATCGACTGAAGGTGCTTGATGGAACTTCAATAACAGATTTGAATTGTTACAACTTTGTACGATTCCACATTTTTTGTCACTTACGACTCGGGTGCCGCCTTTCGGCATCATCAGGCATTCTTGACAGAACTGACAAAAAGTCAATTCTAATAAAATATAATTATCATAAAATTAATGTTATATATATATTTACAATAATATCATAAAATTATTTGTTATCAATTCTACCCGAATACTGACATAACGTGCGGTGTTTATTGGCATAGTTTGTTTTCTTTCACAAAAATAAAGCCAATATAAATTTCCTAATATCATTTCATAGCAAAACGCGGCATCTCGTTGCATGTCTCAATTATTTATCACAAGTCCGCGCCGGTTTTGTTCGTGCTGACAGCAAAAAAACTACAAGCAAAAAGTTCTCATACAAAAATCGAACTATGGCGAGGAAACGTTTACATACTTCAATAAAGAACCGGAACAAATTTTCAATATTATAGAAGCTATTTATTTTTATTATATATACCAACAGAGTCTATAGATTGTCCAGTACAAAGATAGCGGTCAATAAACTATCAGACGATATAACGATCAAACTGATGACTCGGCAATAAAATATGATGAATTTTATTACATTCTTGGTTTTGAATTACATTTGACACGGGATTTAAGGTTATAGATTCTTGTGTAATAGGTACCGGGATTCTACAACTCCATTTTCCATAGAAACTCTATAGAAAATATTACTTTTTACAGAGACAAAAAAGTGGGCAGAAGTTATAAAAAGGTTGACGACCACTGCTTTAAATGAAAATTCATGAGAATTAGTCGATATTATCTGCTTCCCTTCATCAGAACTATCTATGTTGAACTATAAAGATAGTTCTGATAAAGCTGATTTATCTATATATATTCTGAATTATTTAATTCTGATGAAGGTCTAAGTCGAAATAGCTATCCACTAAATATAATATACATTTTTTACAACTAAAATACATTGCGATTTTTTCACCGCGAAGCATGAAGAATCTGACAAATACGAAGAAATAAGTTTAAACATTTTTTTTATAAAATATGATAGCGGTTGAAGTAATTAGGTTGTCCGATATTTCTACAGGAATGTCTTTTAAAAAATATTTTTAATTCCCGGAACATTATCAACCCTAGTTTAGAATAATCAAAAATATTGGATTTAAAATACATGAATGAATTTTATTATATTATACTAAATTCTTACAAAATAAATGCTATTTATTGAGAGATTTTTTTGATGTTGAACATTCGGCTACATGCCTTCCGTTACCATTTAACTTATTCAAAGTCATATTTTTTCAAATGAGACACCATAATTGAGCGCTACTGTTATTGATAGCTAGTAAGCAACCGAAACTTTCAACATATTTTTTATCAAAGAAATGTTTACAGACATCTGAAATCTACTTGATAGATCGATCGACAGGCTTGGTTTTAAGCTTTTTAAGCACGCATCGGACATTGGCGATTACAAGGGCAAAGATAAAATGTTCCCATGACGGGAGCAGTTGATACATAAAGAACAAAATCAGCTTACGAATAGACAAGTCTTTTCTTGTTAAGATCTAAATATCTAGTTCATTGCTGCATATACACAAAAAGATTTTATTAAAGGATCTAAACTCAAATAAAATTCATTGGATTATCAATTAAGTGAGAAACATGATGACGGGTGACAAATTCAGGTTTCAAATCGTATATAAACTTTTTCTCTCCTAAATTGGCAAACATCACTCGTCATCTCAAGCAAAAACAAAAATCCTGATACGGGGTATAATTCATGATTTTCCTATCAATATGATATCCTCAGTAAACCGGTTTAGATTGCATAAAAAAAATATTCTGTATCCTACGCCATGCTAACTATTAAATAAATTATTCCACATCAACTAAAACGCCTATAAAAGTTTTAGTTGCTTTTTTTATTAATGTTAAGCAAATTAAATTCATAAATAGTTAATATTAAATTTGCATTGTTACAAGTTCACACGCATGTAACAGAACTGACAGGCGAAATACGGAACACCCAGCAAGCAGCTTCAGTCGATATTATAAATTAGTTAATTTTAAGTTACATCCAGCAAAATAAACATTGCAAACAAATCCTTGTGAGAATGAAACATTTATAGCATGTCAGTATTCATAATTGTTTTCTTCGACGCCACGTTTAGCTATAACGTCGCCACGTTTAGCTATAAGCTAATATAACCTATATTATTATAATAAAACATAAGGGAAAATAATATAATATCACGGGGAAAAACTGTGTGGCTGAAACCCTTATTCGTTTACTTGATGACTATTGGTTGCAAAAAAAAAAATATTTTCTAACTTAAACTCGTTGAATAAATAAACTGATTTGGTCTTACAAATTATCCCTGTATGTATGTCCGAAAATATAATAGACCGACTGATCGATAAGCTATTTTTTATGGCTAGAATTTAAAAAGCTCACGTTTGCTGGGTGTGAATATCTTTTTGATAGCCATACAGACGTTTGCAGCAATATCTTTTTGTATCTCAATCACTTATCTCACCAATATACTAGTAGTTTTTTTATTCAAAAATTTAATGGAGATTCTTTAGAGAAGAGATACTGTTACAAAAATTAATGGTGAATTAGAGT
This sequence comes from Himalopsyche japonica, assembly GCA_028555115.1. Classification (NCBI taxonomy): domain Eukaryota; kingdom Metazoa; phylum Arthropoda; class Insecta; order Trichoptera; family Rhyacophilidae; genus Himalopsyche; species Himalopsyche japonica. The sequence goes on along the minus strand of JAHFWJ010000051.1, from coordinate 10,079 downwards.
GCAGCTGAAGAGAAGTAGCTGTATTTAATTATGTTTTATTGATTTTTAAGATTATACGAAAATTAGTCCAAGAGATATCTTTTTTTATAGCAAGTAACATTATCAACAAGAGACCATCTTACTATTACACGGTATTAAATTACGTTTATGTTTGTTTTGGTTACGGTTATAAAAATGCGTTGCATAGGATAGCAAATCGAAAAATAACATTAAATTCATACTTCACATATCGAACTATGCAACGTTCAATTTCAAGTCAATGATCAAGGATCAAAAGCGATTTTACCATCGTCAGCATTTAAAAAAAATTCTCCACAAAAATAATTTGAGTAATACCGCGATTTGTTTTTATTTTAAAAAGCCTTTCCGTCGATAATTATAAAATATTTATGTAAAAAAATAAGTCTTTGCGAATAAAAAAATATTATTGTGAACGATTTGGCACTTGACGTATTTTCTAAGATATTGATTGAATTCGCATTTACATGGTAGAACTCTATTATAACACGGTGAAAAAATAGCAATGTATTTTAGTTATTCAAATTTATTTATAAGATTTGCTAATCTACGATTAAACATAGTTCTGACGATGGCATGTGCCGAAATAGCTATGAACTATATCTTATAAAAAAAATTATAGAACTAAAATACATTGCTGTTTTTTCACCGTGCTATTTTCAAATACCTTTTTAGATTACTAAAACACATAAAAAATCAACCCATTTGAGAAATATTATTAATTATAGCGTTCATTAAAAAACATTTGCACAAAAATGTTCTAATGTAAAAAATACATTGTATTTTTTCTAAGAAAATTGTGTAAAAAAATTGTCAATCCCCGTTCATGAATCGAAGTGCATTTTAAAACACTGATACCTTTATGTACCAAAAATATTTAATAAAATACGATAACTGGTGCAAAACACCTTAGAAATAGATAACTTTGCGATACAGTTAGTCTGAAGATACTTCTCAAAGAGGCAAAACACGTGTCATATTTCGTTTGCCGCTTCTTGTGACATTATATGGTTGTTCACATTTTTGTTTACACAAAACTTAACAAATAAATTTAAAATATGCTAAAATCTATATGTATGATGAAGAACTTAGAACAGTGATGGCCAAGCGGTCGCTCGCGAGCTACAGGTAGCTCGTCGAGGCTTTTTTTGTAGCTCGCGTAGTACCTTTTTATCATATTTATAAATTTGCTTGTAAAATTTTATTGTTGAACTCTGAAATGCTTGATGATGATGATGAATCGAGCTAAATTTCAACGAAATGCTTGAAAGGTTGCCCTTGTATTATTATTTATTTGGCATAACAATTTGCGCGTAAAAACAACGAAGTGAAATAGAGAAGCGGTCAGAGATGTATTACGATTGATGCACACTGCACCATACACTTTATCTCCCTCTCGCTCATTTTTATCATCACTTATAAAGAAGAATTATGTATGGGTAGCTCACCAGCCAATTTCAATTTCTGAAAGTAGCTCACATCCTTATCAAGCTTGGATATCACTGACTTAGATTTTATATCGGAACTTTGCGGCACAACAGTTGGCCAAACATTTCGACCATCGTAACGAACAAAACATCCCGGTGACATTAGGCACGCACTGAAGCGGACCATCGGGTCTCCCGCACATCAATCCGACGAAAACCGTAAAACAAAGCAACAGAAAAAAAAACTACCAACTTTCTTCACTGTAACCTTAAAGGTAAGAGAAGTAAGTAACTTTTTACAATAAAATACGGGGTACCTAAAACTGTCAAAGCGCTTTAGAGTTGTTTATTAAACATTTACAGTGGGTTCTCGATCTATAGTTCTAGCAGAAAACATTTGAAAAAAAAACTCAAGAAAGTGTAGTGTAGGGTTTAAAGTAAAAAAATGTGCATACTAAGTAATTAATGAATATCTAAAAAAAAAAAAACAGTGGTTAAAAGAGCGACTTATTTGTAAACAGCAATCTTATCTTAACTTATTATTAATTTAGATTAAAAATCATAACAAAAAAAACATATCTGGTTGGTTGAAAGCTCTAAATTTAAATCTGGAAATATGATTCAGGATACTGATCACATCTTTTGGAATGACCGGATATGGAAAACGAATGGGAAAAAATGCTCAGGACTATACGACTATGTTGGTCATGCCAACTTCGTTGCATTATGAGTACTAAACAAAATACCTATTTCTAGTTTATATAAAAAATATATCTATTGTATCTGTCTGTCATAAGAACTCTTTCAAGGGGTGTACAGCTGTAACGTGATTTTTTAACAAATAATTTTAGCTGTCAATTCTTGAAATGTGCTGTTTTCAACTTTTAATACTACTGTTGATTGATGCACCATATTGTGTGCGTATCACAAGAGGTACAGTCCATTATGGTATTTAAAACTTTCAACTTTTAATATATTATTATTGACTTTTAAGGTGTTAGCTGTCACTTCTTGGTGGAAAGGCATGATATTTTAAATAATAAAAACACATTTTTTTAGTACTTATTTCCACAATATATTTTTGATCAGGACCGGTTTCGCTCATCGCGAGCATTGTCAACTGATAGAATACAATTTACAAACAAGTCTATTTGTACAAAACAAAAAATTAGTTTGAGTAAAAGGTAGCAGGTGTACAAAACCATGATAGAAATTATAGGATAATATTGTATGGGTATTGCATGAGACATTTTATACGCAAACAAGATGATTTAAAAGTTGTTGACTCACACCGTTTTGCTTGAAAACAAAAAACACTCTCAAGGCTTGTAAGAATGGATGTGTTATCCGAGACATTTTGTAAAAAGTAATTATGTAATCTCAATTATAACCTGAGAGGAAATTGCTGAATTATTCAATAAAATGTATCTATAGGATCAAAAGTTTAAGCCCGTTTGTAGCAATTATGTATTCAAAAAAATAATATAGTTATGTTAATTCAATTTACGAATGATCTGAACAATTCTGTCAGTGCTTCATATTTTCTAATTACATATTATTATTTTGAAAAATATTTATTCACAAAATTCAATGGATCGAACATTTACAAGATAATTAATTCAAATATTCTAATGTTTGAAAATCCCAGACTGCGAGCCATATGCTGCAGCAGAAAAAAATCATTCCAGCCAGGGTGGAACTAACCGCATCGTTCCAACGCGCCCTGCGAGAAGAACAGGCGGTGAAGAAGGGAAGGCGTAAGGGAGTCTCAAAACCTAGCAGTGATTTTCAATATTTAAGCACACAGTTAAAAGAGAAAAAATATTTTTCCAAAGTAACATAAAATAATCATACAGGTAGTAAATATTCTATGACATAATCGTGGACGTTATCAAATAAAATATGCATTTTTAAAATTTTTTTGTGTTTACGGTATATCGAAAATTCGTAATGAATTCATCTTGGTGAACAGTGTAGTGTCAGAAGTCTATTAACTCACAAGGAGTCTCTGTAACAACGTTATAAATATAACACTCAAAAGAGAAACCGTTTTATTTTAAGATTACTTTTAGTGCTTAGCAAGTATGTTATTTTTTAGCCACTTGATGATAATATGTAATGAATAGTTTTTGGCACCTTCTAAAATATTGTAGTTTTCCATATATACTGAGCCAATCGTATAAGATCAATTGAATTTTTTTTAACATTGCAAAGGTGTTCAACTATTGGTGAATGTCAAAACTTCAAATTTGAATTTTTATAACTTTGTACGATTCCACATGTTTTGTTACTTACGACCCGGGATTCGCCTTTCGGCATCCTCAGGCCGTCTATCACACGTAACATAGTTGTAAAAATTCAAATTTGATATGGAAATTCTATCAAGCACCTTCAGTCGATATTATAAATTATGTCAAGACTTCAATTTGAACCCTGAATTTTATTATTTAATTAAAAAAAAAACAATATTTTACCTTATATATTCATAATGTTGATAATATGAGCTTTAATAAAACAGTTTGAACACGGTGAAAAACTAGCAGTGTATTTTTGTTCTACATTTTTTTTATAAGATATAGTTGATAGCTATTTCGGCATTATCGGCTGACGATGGCGTGAGCCGAAATAGCTATCAAGTATATCTCATATAAAAAAATGTAGAACTAAAATACATTGCAATTTTTCACCGTATTATAATGGAGTTCTACCAATTAAATGCCAATTTAAACAATAAAACAATTTGATATTTCACATACCCGTTAATTCGACGATGTTGTTGCCTGACGGTTGGAATCACGGGTTTTCGATTGTAGTTGAACGATTCCAATTTCAAACGCGTTGTCTGTGTGTGTACCACATTATTCCAAAAAATACGTTTGCGAAATAATGAAAATGCACAATAAATAATTTAAGATCTCTGTTCGTCCCGGAGTACGGTACAGTTGTCAAGTCTAATTAAGGAAAAGGTCTCGAGAATAGAGACGTAAAGTGAGCTGGCGCAGTCTGATCCATTCCATTGCTACAGTGGTGCCTCCATATACTTTACATTAAGAGTAATAATAAATCTAGCAAAAAATAAATCTATACAATCGCTACAGCAATAGAGTGGTATGGCGGTTGAAGCATTGTAGGCTACTGATATTGTATTACAAAATACTTTAGCAGACTAATATAATTACAACAGATTCAAAATAATATTTATAGCAAGTCAAAAGCGTGATAGATTTGTTGTATTTCTTACTACAAGGAAAAAACATTTTCCAATCAATATTTCTTGAGGATTTATTATAAAAAAAAGCCATATAATTAGTGACAAAGATTTAAATTTGAATTGTCAAAATTTCATAGGATACCACATGTTTTGTCACTAACGACACGGGTTTCGTCTGGCTCGTCTTTTCTTTGCATTCGTGTGATAGAATACCTGACGATACCAAAAGACGATACCCGGGTCGTTAACGACGTGTGGAATTGTAAAAAAAATAACAATTCAAATTTGATATTGGAATTCCATCAAGCACATTCAGTCGATATCATAAATTATAACATAGATTTTATTTTAGATGATTACTAAAACTTTGCTTAAATTTCTTAATACGCGTAAATTCGTATTATATTTTGTTATAATATAGTTAGATATTTCGAAATATATTGTGACAAGAAATGACCATAGGTATTATAATATTATAAATGATATTTGATAAATTCCATAAGTATGTAAATCATAATTAAGTTTTTGAGACAAAACGAGAAGTGGAAAATATTGAGTCAAATTGTATAGTATATATATTGTACAATATATATTAAATAGTAGAGATTGCATATAATCTTTCACAGAATGTTAACAATCATTAATTCTAAGACTGGAAAAAAAAGAAATTAAACGTCATTTTATTCATATCGATAAATTCACGCGATAAAATTTAATAAAAGATCTGTACAATGAACTCATGCATACGATGCTTAAAAAGAACAATATCGGAGATATTCATTTCTATTGTATTTTATTACATTATTAATTTACAATTATACAATTTTTAGTTACTGCCGCCACTGTTTACCTTTCTGTTCATGAGAAATAATAATGGTTCTCGAAAAACGTAAGTAACAGTTGGTCGCAAACCGTCGCCTTTTTGTGCACAGGTAAATAATATAATATACCTTTAGTCTTTTGACGGCTAAGGTGCCAACAATAAAAAAGAATGACAAAAAAACAACACTTTTTATCTTTCGAGACATAATATCTACTGCTGATAAGTGCCGAGGTGACTACTCTATTAGTATTATAGCTGTAAGTTTAAGGAAACATACAAGGAATAGAAGGATCGGATAGTTAGTTAATGAATTATCATTCTATTATACACAATACTACGTACGTATGTTATATAATAATAAATTTGAATTGTTGATACAATACAATACCTAAAGAGTTTGAGATAAGACATATGGAATCTTACAAAGTTGTAACAATTAAAATTTAATATTGAAGTTCCATCAAGCACCTTCAGTCGATATCATAAATCATAAAATAATGTTTAACTATCCAATGAATCTGATTTTCAACGATTGTTCGAAATTTGAATATGTGTGCAACCAAAATGGATTTTATATGTCGTCAGTGTTTGTCAGTCGCCAGCAATTTGTTTTAATAATTATTTGGCCACTGTATAGAGATACCATCACAATAAAACAACATGGCAATAAGTATTTGAAAATTAATTTGTATTTAAAAGGCGGATTTCTTAGAAAGCGGGGAGAATCAGACTGTAGAAAATGCGTCAAAAAAGAGCGGCAATTGGTTGATCAGCGACAGGTAGTCGTCGATTGAGATGTTATTAAGTCTGGTCTGTTGTATAATTAATCACATGCAATATTAAAATACGATTGCTGTTGATAGTCTCGAAACTCAAGATTTTTTCTTAACTGAAAAAAATATATATTCATGAGTATATAATAATATATATATTATATAGATATCAAATAAATTAAGCATGTCAGTAAATTCACATTGTCTCTCAATAATTTCGGACGAATTCAATAGCTGTCATTTTTCCGATATACGTTATATTTTTATAAATATAGCCGTTATAAAAAAGAATGCTTTTATTGCATGCAATAAAAATAAAATTATCGAATAATGTAATATTGATTGCTGTTCGTTTTAGATAGAGTGATCTTAATACAGTATAAATTGAAACTTATTTTTATCACAGATTTCACATTATATTATAACTTTGCTTTTTTTCTAAAAAGTGTGTTTAAATATTACTGACTAATCGTTAAATTTTCAAGTCAAAATATATGATTATTGTCTGAAAAATAACAAATGGGAATGTGATGGTTTAACATATCGTTTGATTAGCGTCTAATGATGCCTACAATCTTCAATACAATAAAAGACTGATTCAAATATCATTGGGAACAGTTTCCTTTTAATTATCTAAATCAAAAACAAAAACAGGAAAATAATTACTAAATTCAGTATATACTTAATATGGCTGTAATTTAAATAAATGTTTAGGTACTCAACTTATGATGCTGTCGACACGTCGTAATTGAAATAATTAATTCATCAAACGTCAGCCATTTGCATTTCTGTGAAAGCAGACAGATAGAGGGAAGCAAATAATGTCTGACAGTAAAAACCGCGGCAAAAAGAGCGGGAATCGTTGATCAGCGACCGCCGCGCGCGCGTCGGATAGCGGCCGATTGAGACATTAGCATGGTCTGCTCTCACGGCGGGTGATTTAGTCTCGCATAGCAAGGCAGATGAAGCGAAGGAAAGATGCACTTGTAATTTGTTACCTGTGATACAATCAGGGCTGTCGTCACGCCGCCGTCCACACGCTTAATTGAAATTTCCCTCGGATTTATTATACTTGCTTTATTCATAATGGATTTTTTAAGCGCTTAGCTGGTTGTTTAATGTTGGTTACTCGTGAGTTTCCAATTATCAACGAATACAATCATCAATATTAAGCCGAGACGCTCCCATTTTATTGCGCGTATAATATTGTTGGTATTATTTTTAAGAATTCCAAAAGAGGAACACTTATTAAAAAGAACGAAATGATTACTGCGAAAAAACACAAACACGACCTTCAAAAAGAAATCACTATTTTTTTGCTTGGTTACGATATGATTATTTTTGAAATACGCTAATTATTTTATAATGGTTGGCTCTTATAAAAATCAATTGAATTTATTTTTTAAACCGTTGATTTAATGATATAAAAACTTTAAAATATTAATTATTACTTTGGTATAAATAACATACACAAAATCAAAGCGGTGTTGTATTCACTGTCACTTACGTACGATATATGAAATTTTATAGCTTAAATCTGTTGAACATATTAAAAATGTCAAGCCAATCTAACAAGTAAAGAATTCACTAACAATTTACTTACAAGACATTTTTATTTTGAAATATGTTGAATATAAATAAATGGTTTTGTTTGTATAAACAAATAAACAACTAGCAACCCTGGTATCTAAAAGCATCGTTCACAGGTAGGACAATCCTACAAGTCCAACTAACTTAACTTCGCTTCGGATTAAAAGTCGAGGAGAGTTATCGGTCTTTGGACCCATGTTTTTTTTATTTTATTAGTAAACCAACATTATTTACAACAAATAAGTATGTAAACGATCTTTAACAAAGTTTTTTTTAACTCGAAACCGCGTTTGATTTATTGAACCGATGTACACTGCTGTACCTTTCAGCAGCTGTGGTTTATCTTTGAAAAAATAATGATGCATCTTAGCACTTTTTATGGAGTGTAATAGTATTGACATGAAGTTTTTTATTGTTTAACGATCGCTCCGTGCAGCTCTGTATCGGGCCAAGAATATGAGGAATAAAATCGATTCTTTTTTATCAGTATTGCGTTGTGGAAGGCGGCCGTGTAACAGCAGCTGTATACACATTACGGGTGAAGGTGGAACAACCAATTCTTATACACAGATACGCACACACTAAAAATGCGGATATGGCAAATATAATATATGCATCACCGTATAAAACAATTTAAAATATTTCAATGGTAAATGTGACTTTTAAAAATCATAATGACTTTGAATGTTTTTAAAATCATTGAAATGACAAATATACCTAACTATACAAGAGAACCTGTATACTCTCCATTAAACCGTTTCTGAGGACCTTGTCAATATGTTATATGACTATTTTTGAAACATTCACAAAAACATATTGAAATTTTAATAATATAAACTTTTTCTAGCTAATTCAATCAACAAAATGATATTTTGTTAATCTGTCCCTAAAATGGTACAAAAAAGAAAACTTGTTTAAGCGGTAGAAGCGGAAAGGGATTATTTATTCAGGAGAAAGATAGCTATCGATTAAAAAATCCAGGAAGTTCTAATTCTAAGTCTGGGATCAATTTTACCGGTGATAACAGCAGTAAACTTTCTAAAATAATCAATAAAATTATCGTGGAATGCATTTCTATTTTGGTTGAATACTGCATCAGTTGGCTTCCATTTTGTGATTGTTTTCTGTGAGTTGTCCTTTGAAACAGCACAGCACTCGTCGTGTGCAAATGAGTAACGACCTTTGAAACAATTCATACAATGTATCGAATATCAAATATGGCGAACATATAGATGTCATTGTATTGTAAATGCATATTTTACAAATACTTAATATTTATGTATAGATTTTCATGTAATATAAGGTCCGCCAAATAACTTTTTTTTTTGAAAATGCTATAAAAAAAAACTACTAATATTTTCTCAAATTTCTTTTTTTATTTGAAAGTACAATCTTTCCGGTTAATAATGGAAAATAACTTCATTCAAATGGCTGCCTCGGCTGGCCATGCAGTAGCCTACACGATCGGTCCAATTTTTAAGCACATTATCGATTGTGTGCAGCTGTATTTCACCAATGGCTTCACGAATATTGTCCTTTAAAGCGTCAATTGTCTCTGGCTTGTCGGCGTAACACTTATCTTTGAGGGCACCCCACAAATAATAGTCCAACGGTGTCAAATCGCAGCTCCGAGGTGGCCAAACGACATCAGCTCTGCGGCTGATAATGCGATCTTCAAAAACAGGGCGCAAAACATCGAGTGTAGCTTCGGCTGTGTGGCACGTAGCGCCGTCCTGTTGAAACCAAATGTTGCCAATATCCTCCTCTTCAATTTTTGTGAACAAAAATTCGTTCAGCATGGTCCGATAACGATCGCCATTGACTGTAACGGCCACTCCTTGCTCATTTTCGAAGAAAAATGGCCCAATTATGCCTCTGGACCAAAATCCGCACCAAACAGTGACTCGTTTTGGGTGTACCGGCTTTTCAATGTATGCGTGCGGGTTTTCTGTGCCCCAAATGCGACAATTTTGCTTGTTTACATACCCGCCAAGATCAAAATGAGCTTCATCCGAAAAGATGATTTTTTTGGCAAAATCGGCATCTTCTGTAAGTCGATCGCAGGCCCACTCAGCGAAGCGAAAACGCATTGGATGGTCAGTTGGCTGCAACTCCTGAACCAATTGGACTTTGTATGGCGTCATACCAAGGTCTTAATGCAAAATTCGTCTCAATGATGTCTCCGAAATGTTCAATTGTTGAGAACGACGGTGAATTGATGTTGATGGCGCTTCACG
>JAHFWJ010000508.1:0-278836 GCA_028555115.1 Himalopsyche japonica | reverse complement strand
TCACAGCTCGACACTTTTGGTGAAACTGTGCTAAATTTATAAAATTAAAAAACTTTTTTGGTACTAGCATAATTTTGTCAAATGTATCACGATCGCTTCCACCTGTAGCGAGCTTTTTTAGTTGAAAATTAACCGAAAAAGTTAATGTTCTATTTTGGAAGTCTTCATAATGTTATTTGTTATACGGTATTGAAGTGGTAAGCAAGCAATTTGAAAAATGTATTATTTAAATATAATATTGAACAATAAAACAAAATATTTACTGGATGCAAAAAAACAAGCCAACAAAGTCAAGTGAGTAATTTAAATGCTTTCCAAAATTTAACCTTCTAATTTCCCGTTTCAAATGAATCGTTAAGAAACTCCTCCTTAAACAGAACCCAGAAATAAAATCGTTTAAGTGAATTGTAGGAAAGGATATTATTCCTGTGGGGATTCCCGCGAGAAAAATCCTCTCATTCAATTACAGATAATTCCATTTGAGCGAAAAAATAAATTGATCAAACCTTCCAGGTGTTTACTCCTTATTGCAACTAACAACTTTTCCCTTTAAGAATATGTATCAAGCCATTTGAGATACAAGAGGGGCGTCTGTAAATTGAAATAAAACATTTTTATTAAATTTGACTCGTCGCATTGAATGAAATGATTTCGAAATGTAAGTAAATTGAATGCAATAGAAATATATTATAAACATAAGAAAATGTTTAACTAAGATATCGTTCGAACGATCAAGATAATTTGATGACTGTCCTAATTTCAAAGTGTTAAAGAACACAATGTATGTGCCTAATGAACAATTATCGCTTTGTGAAAAAATATTTTTTAATTCTTAATAGACAAAATGTAAACGAATATTATTTTTAAGCTGGTATTAATTATAAAGTTTTTCTTAGTTAAAGTTAGTCAATTCGGTTGCATCCGTGTGATGCCTGAAGATGCCGAAGGCCGAAACCCCGGTCGTTAGTGACAAAAATCTTACAAAGTTGTAACAATTCAAATTTTATAAAGTTTTTATTTACGTCTCTTAGCAGCTTTTAAACTTTTTTTTGGTTTCTTTTGAATACAGTATTATTTCTAGCTTTTTTTTATATAATATTTTAAAATATAATACGTAAAAATATGACATATGAGTACAGACACGTCAACTTTAATTTGAGTATAAAATGAGATTTTAAAAATAAATTATATTATGCCTTTTCCATTTTTGCATAAAAATTGCACAATTTCTTTCGCAAGCCAACGGCTTCCGGTCTTAAGCTAACTTATTGGAATAATATCGCGTTCGCCCAAAAGTTATTAAATTGCAGAAAACCGTAGCGCCGTTCGCATCTCATGGATATTTTCATACAATAGATAGCTAAGAAGCGACCCATATACTTTACTTTTGAATAACGATCAAAGTTTTACGACGCAGAAAGTTTAAGAATATATTTTTTAGTGCAGCGTTAAATGTTTTACTAGTTTAATAATAGACCAATTATACCATTTTTATACATTCGAATGTTTCGTTTCACCATAGATACGTTACTCTAACTTAGATGATAAAAAAATGCTTAATAAATATATTGAACGTTTTAAATGAACACCTAATTATAGTACTCCACCAGTTAATTTTCCACCATAGAAAACGAAGTAGTCATCTACTTTTAAAAATTCATTATTTTCCAACGTTTGTATTTCTAATAATTTCATTAGCCAGTTGATCGATTTGCAATACGTGTAGAAAAAAAATGTATGTTTTAGCATTTGATTTATAATCGACGGAAGGTGCTTGGTGAAATTTCTTAAGAACTTAACTTTTCAGATGCTGTATTGTCATTGAATCTTAAAATATTTTTTTTCAACAACGCACTTTCAACTTTCAAACGCATTTATGATTACAAAAAACATGGTATGAAATGACATTGTTTATTATATATGTATGTTCTTATTTTTTATTAGCTTTTCACGAAATGTGGACTTATTGGTTTTAGTTTTTCAACAATACATATAGAACGCATTCAATTTTTCTTAAGATATAAAATAATTATCATTTACAGAAAACAAATCAACTTTCTAAAACATAAAAGAGTATTTAGTTCAAAAAATTTTAGACACAATTTTTAAATAATTATTTCGATTTCCAAACTCAATATGTGTCAACAAATAAATGAAAAATTTCGAAGATAATACGTTGAAATTTTTACCTTATTAAAATATAACATTCACAATTTCAAACGAATATACAACAAGGAAAAAAACGCAATGAAATATTAACAGTAATTAAATATATATCAATAGGAAACGGAGTATTTTCGTTAATGACGTCATTAACGACCTTTCGTTTGTTTGCGAACAGAATGTTGACTGCAAATTGCAACACGTTAATTCCATTAACAGGACTATAATAGCATGACGGGATAGGATTTCATACAATAAACGCTCCTTTACCTTTGCGCTGATAATAATGGATCGGTGATTGCTCTTTGTTCAATTCAACTAATAGGGCATCGAGGTATGTACCTCTACTTTTGATTCGTTTTCATTGAATGTTTTGAATGCCTGTATATTTTTTATCAGTAAATTTCTTTTTTATAAATTGAAACGAACAATTATAAACGATCTACGCATACTGAATAAATTCGTGGCAATTGGATTGATTTTAAAATGCTTTCAAATGATTTGAATCCGGTAGGTTAAAAAAATATGATACCATTCATATTTGTAGCGTTGAAAATCAAAAGCAATTTGAAAACATTTCGTCAAATTCAAACAATAAATATGTACAAATACATAACATGCAATTGATGATGACAAATGATATTCAAGCCTTATTATTATATTTTAAATAAAAAAAACACATTTTTTAGTACTTATTTCCACAATGTATTTTTTGATCAGGATCGGCGAGCATTATTACCATATACTCATATTAAAAATAATAAATATGCATTAAAAACTAAACGTTGCTTTATATTCATATTGTATTACGTACTGAATACATGATTTTGCTTCAAATTCAGAAAATAAAAAGAAATAAATAGTTTTATCACCTATTGTAGACAGCAGAGTTACTCAAACTGTGTGCCGCGGCACACCAGAAAGTCGCGACTGTTGTATTGGGGTGCTGTGAAAATTTTCATTGTTTCACGCGTAAATAAATAGTCGTCGCGATTATAAAAAGTAAATATTGTTCTAAAATTAACATTGAACAAAAAATAAGAATCGACACATCAAGTTTTATTCCGGGATTTAAGTAGTTATGTAATAAACAACTAACCCATCCATCCCATTGTCTATTTTAATTGATATTCAATAAATTGTTTGTACACTTGGAATACGTGCTTAATTTATTTTTAATTTAACTTATCATATCAAATGTACACTTCAATTGCGTGTGGTGGCCGTATTGAATGTGTTTACCCAAAAGCTGCAACTGCAAACGAGACAAGTCAGTGTTCATCCAGTCTCAAAAAATAATCGATATTATCAGACAACTGAAATTGCATATTTTATATTGTTACAAAGACCATAGTATTTGACTTTAATTTTTCACTATTAAGTGTGTAATCACTTTTCAAAAGATAAGTTTGTTAATTTCACAAAAAAATCTAGAGTTTTGGTTGTTTATTAATTAAATTGTATACAACATTGGAGATATAAATATGACAATAAATTTCTGAGTTGGAAATGAAGAAAAACTTTACAGTAAAATAAGGTTTGCCATTAGATAATTAATGTTTTTGGCGCTGCAAAATAACTGATATTTTAAGGGGCTCAGAAACCGAAAAAGCTTGGGAGACCCTGGTATACAGGTAATAATACACTATTGTGCTTAAAAAAGATGACAGACAGAGTGAAACAAAATATGAGTTGCTTAGCTAACTAGCATAAATGATATTAAATAAACGTGTATTATTAGAGAAACCGTCGAAGCGGAATAGTCAAATATACTCCCTGCTTAATCTAAAGAAGAATTAGCCGCATAAAATAAAAATTAAAATATATACAATATGTACGGTAAAATATGTGTTGTAGTCAATAGCTGTGAACCGTGTCATGCGATACAAAAGGAACATGTCACCGGAAGCACTGACTTAGATTGTATGTATGTTGGTGCCGTTCTGTATGCAGTGGCAGTATGTTATTTGCATGTAATGTTTGTATCTACGGTTCAGTAACGCGAAGTGCTGATTTGATACGTTTATCGCTTTCCATTACTGTCAATGTATAGAATATTCACCACAATGATATATTTAAAGCATGAAAAGTAAATTCTTATGACAACAGCGCTGCATACGTTTTTATAACATGAAGTGACGGTAAAGTAGAAAGTTGTATCTATCAATTCTGCTCTATTCAATATTTTACGTGTTGACTGCTACGCTCAATTTTATATTATATTTGTATGTCAATGAATTTAAACCAAATATTTTTCATCTGTTTTTTTAGATATTAAATTCCTGGATACTGGTTTTATTTAATACATTGTCAAAAAGAAAAAAACAAACAAAGATATATGTATATATATACAACTTGCTCAAACAGATATTTTTTTCTTATTTTCTTCTGTGTATCACATCGAAGAATTATGTGCTCATTAATTAATTCAGACAAAAATATTAGTAATACAACAATTTTAATGGACAACATAATCGTAAAATAATAACAATCATCAATAAATATAATGACATATTTAGTTAAAAGAAATGGCAATAATGAATTCTAATGTACACATTATGAATTGAATGTCAAATAACGGGGATGATGTGATGTTTTTTCCAAAAGAGTTTGCAACATTTTTGAATTGGTCAAAGCTTTTTCTGAAAACTTAATAAAATCTTGATCTTTAATGTGGCCATACGATTATATTACCATTATCTGAACACGATACAACTTTAAAGTAACAGTAAACAAAGAGTAATCCAAGGGTAAAACAATTGTATCAATTTAATGAATGCCTGTGATTTATAATTCAATTTTCATTTTTTGTTTCTTCTATTACAGGCCAATTGAAATCAAGTTATTAAGTTTTATTATTTTTAAAATCTTTGAGCAAGTGTCCAGATAAGATCAACTTTTTATCAAATTCAAAAGTGTTTTTCTTAGACAAACATTTTCGAAGTTTATATTCAAAATTTTTCAACGGGTGATAATACCTAAGTGTCTTTTCAACAGATACTAAAGAAAACAATAGTATTTATGTTACGTTGATATGGTTTCGGATATACATAACTTGAAAAGACGACGTTTCATATATATTAACACAAAATTGAGCAAAATAATTAGTCCATTAAATTTTACTACAAAATCAAACCAATTTAGTTTTTATCTTTGATAATAAACAGTTATTTCACGTTGTTATGAAAAAGTAAATAAAATTAGATTAAAAATAAAAATTTATTGATATGTCATGGCCTAATTCAAAAAATTTGGATCTCAAACATTACAAATTTAGACTAAGAGAATAACATTAATAAAATAAAACATTTACTTGATATTTATATTTTATATTATCCCATAACACTTGCATTATTTAAACGTATATTTTTTTCAAAAATCTAAAGAACGGTGAAAATGCATTGTTGTTTATCATACACCCTAATGGTTTTCCAGAAAATGTTACGCTTATCTCACCCTTTGAGCATTAAATCGACAATGTTATGGCTGCGCTGACAGAGATTAGAGGCGTAAAAGACAGCAGCAAGCTTTCAACGTCACTTGAGGCAGCTTTGTTCATAAGCTGCATATAATCTTTGTAACTTTAAACTTAGTAAGCTCTGTCCACTTTTACGATATTTAAGGCACAAGATTTGAAGACGTCAAATGAAATAACGTCTTAGACATATATCTATCATTTTTATCAAGGTTTATTAAAATATCATATATCTAAAAAATATAAAGATGATAGTAGAAATGTGAAATCAATTTTAAGGAGTTAACTGTCACTTTTTGATGGAAAGTATGATAATTTGAATAATAATAACACTTTTAAGGTGTTAACTGTCACTTCTTGATGGAAAGGCATTATATTTTAAATAATAAAAACACATTTTTTAGTACTTATTTCCACAATATATTTTTTGATCAGGACCGGTTTCGCTCATCGCGAGCATTATCAACTGATAGAATACAATTTACAAACAAGTCTATTTATACAAAACAAAAAATTAAGTTGAGTTAAAGGTAGCAGGTGTACAAAACCATGGGTACAAGAACTAGGAAACAATTTACATAAAATCATACAATATTGATACAAATAAAGTAAATTAGTATAAAAATTAAATGTTCACAATCACTTATTAAAAATTACAATTACAATTATGGTAAATCAATAATCCATTAGGAGCTCTAAACAATCAATAAGGAAGTAAGGAGTGGGAAATTTTTAATGACGAAAATAACCCACAATCACTACTTAATGGAACAAAATAAATTAATACATGAGAAGTCGATTAAAGATGAATCGATGAGATGTGAAGATATGGTCAGTCAGGGGCGTTCCAATATTTTCTGTAAAAAAATTAAGTAAAAGGAGGCAATATCATTTTTCAAAAAAAAAAAAAAAAGGGAAACAAATAAAAATAATAATATTTATTTGAAATATATATTTATTAATCTGATTTAATGAGTATAACAATGGTGACGACGCAAAAGTAGTTTGTTCATTTATAAGGTTAGAATTAGGCAAAAATTTATATCGATTAATTTCAAGGATTTTTGTTTATCTAATTTCAGTGATTTGTTATTGTAATGCAGGATTTTGTAGTTTATAGTAAAATCACATGAATGTTTATTTTGAAACAAATGGTTTCCAAAAGTAGAAATCTCATCGCCTTTTTTGGCACAAGCTAAATGTTCCTTAAATCTGGTATGAAAGGATCTTCCTGTTTGACCAATATATCTAGCCTCACAGGAATCACATTTTAGAAGATAAATACCACTTTGGCTTAAAATATTAATTTTGTATTTCGTGTTAACTAACATTCGACTAAGATTATGATTGTTATAAAAAGATACATTAAAAAGTTTTTTGTCTAACTTCTTGGATATGTTTTCAGAAACTCGGCCTAAATAACTTAGTTTTACCCAACGTTTTTCAACGGAGGGAACATCAATCATCAAGCTCGAGGTTACATTTAATAAAGCTAATTTTTTAGTTTTTTAAAGACAAGTCGATCAATCAACTTTGCATCGTATCCATTGTTAAGTGCGATCTGTTTAATGGTGTTTAATTCTAAATTGAAATTTGATTCTGTCATAGGAATTGTCAACAAGCGATGAATAAAAGAATGAAAAGTTGACAACTTATGTGAAATGTGGTGTCTAGACGAGCTACTTATGATATTGTCACTAAAAGTCTCTTTTCTGTAAATACTGAAACTATGACGATTATTAATTAGTTCAACGGTTAAATCTAAAAAGTTTATTTTATGCATACCCAATTCCATTGTGAATTGAATTGAACTATGAATCTTATTCATATTATTTAAAAAAGTATGCAGTTGCCTTTCAGTACCTCCCCAAAGTACTAAAATATCATCTACATATCTATACCAATAGATGATATTTTTAAAAAGATCTAATTTTGTAATTTTTGATTCAATCAAATTCATGAAAAAATCAGCTAAAATTGGTGACAATGGACTACCCATTGCCAAACCATCCAACTGTTTATAAAATTTATCTTTAAATTTAAAATAATTTTGATCTATGCAACAGTTAATGATTGATTTAACATCTGTAGCCAACCGGGGATTAAGATTTTTCATATCTATGAAATCAACAATCGCTGACTTTAGGTCAGATATGGGCACACTAGTAAATAGGCTCACTACATCAAATGAAACTAGCTTCGCGTTCAAAGGTACTGATAAATCTTTAATTTTTTCAACTAATTGAATTGAATTTTTAATCCCGAATTTGGGGGTGAATCCCAACTTATGTTTGAACAAGGAATTAGCAATCCCTGCTAATTTATACGACGGTGCAGAATTAAAGGAAACTACTGGCCTTAAGGGCATACTTTGTTTATGGATTTTTGGTAACCCATACAGTCTAGGGCACTGTGGGTTCATTTGTTTGTGCCTTTTTTTAAAAGGCTCTGTAGGAAAACACGTATTTGCTTCATCGATAACTGTCTTTACGGATTCAGAACTAGATGCAGTTGGATCACGTTTTAATTGAATAAACGCTGGACCCGACAAGACATCCTCCATTTTTTCATCGTAAACACATCTATCCATGATAACAGTAGTGTTACCTTTATCGGCTTTTGAAATTATTAAGTTATTAGAATTTAATTTTGTTTTGATAGACTTTACGATACGCGTTTCAAATTTACTAGTATTTACAATATTTCGAGATTCCTTTTTTAGAATAGTTGAGCATTCATATTTAATGGCCATATTTGATCGTATAGCCAGATCAGCATCGATCGCAAGATTTTCTAAATCTTTTGAAGTTATTTTAACATTAGGGCAATATTTCAAACCTTTATTTAATAGGCTCATTTCATTAGGATCAAAATTGACTGAAGTTGTATTAACAACCCGTTCCGCAAAAGATATTTTCTTCTCTACTATGGTATTTACAGAATATTCTGACTTTTTAGTTTCAGACAAATGATTTAACTTTTTCTTTTGGTTCAGAAAGGTTTTATGGATAAAATTTTGGACCTCAAATCTAATTTTTTTCATCTAAGATGTCAAACTCGACTGAGTGAAGTTTGCTAGTCAACAAAGAATGAATATAAAATAAATATACACTCACCACATCCCTGACACAGTACCATCTCTTCATTTCAGCTTTTATCCATGTAAGCTGCGCCAATTTTAGAGCTTTTAGAGCAATCGGTGAATTGGACTTCGTTTTGATGTTCACGTAGTTCGTTACTTTTGCGTCGTCACCATTGTTATACTCATTAAATTAGATTAATAAATATATATTTCAAATAAATATTATTATTTTTATTTGTTTCCCTTTTTTTTTTTTTGAAAAATGATATTGCCTCCTTTTACTTAATTTTTTACAGAAAATATTGGAACGCCCCTGACTGACCATATCTTCCCATCTCATCAATTTATCTTTAATCGACTTCTCATGTATTAATTTATTTTGTTCCATTAAGTAGTGATTGTGGGTTATTTTTGTCATTAAAAATTTCCCACTCCTTACTTTCTTATTGATTGTTTAGAGCTCCTAATGGATTATTGATTTAACATAATTGTAATTTTAATTCTTAATAAGTGATTGTGAACATTTAATTTTTATACTAATTTACTTTATTTGTATCAATATTGTATGATTTTATGTAAATCGTTTCCTAGTTCTTGTACCCATGGTTTTGTATACCTGCTACCATTAACTCAAATTATTTTTTGTTTTGTATAAATAGACTTGTTTGTAAATTGTATTCTATCAGTTGATAATGCTCGCGATGAGCGAAACCGGTCCTGATCAAAAAAATATATTGTGGAAATAAGTACTAAAAAAATGTGTTTTTATTATTTAAAATAAAAATTAATTATTCTAAAGTAAAATATGTTATTCTGATCAGTTATTGTAGAAATGAATAATTAGATTTTACTAAGTAAATTTAAGTGATTGTATATAAAATATACAAATGACAATATACGCTATGACATCTATAATTGAAGCCGACGAAGTTTATAATTGAATCAAAGATCCGGATATTTCTTGGTTCAATAATAAAATACGCTACCCAAAAAATGTGTGACTATAGACTTTAATTCAGTAACATTTTATAAAAAAAATCTTTTAATGAAGAATACATTACTGGTTTAAAAATAATAGAAAATGGATATATCATGTTTAAAATGATTATTTTAAATACTGGCCACATTGTATTCTGACATACAAGTAATCGTAATGTGATATTGTCATTAGTCATTTTGTAATAATTATTACAAAACTCTTCATCGTGATGTCTAACTATGATCTTTTGTAACAATGTTGATTGTAGGGCTTGAAATACCGAACGGATATATTAGCACCGGTATATCTGTATTCAATTTTGAATACCGGTATTGCAAATAGGCATTTCAGGACAGCTTCACAAATTGAATTTGGAATAGATTAGTGTTTTTTTTATCACTATCCCCGAAGCCATACCGCATTTTTTGTTTTTGACGTTAGCACTTTAGCGCGGAGACTGTGCTGAGATAAAAAAAAATACACAGCGTTTCTATGCTTTATATAGATTCAATTGATTGATTATAGGTGTCTGTGATTTCGAAAATTTGCTTATTCAATTCTAAATACAAAAAGAAGTGCGAGAAAATAGTTTATGAGTAGTATAATACTACTACTACTAAAATTGTCTCTTTATTGCTATTTTCTTTAAAACAAGAGATTAAGCTAGTGATTAAATAACTATTTTACTGACCTCTACATTAAGAACGGATAAGATTACAAAATACAATTTTTTCTCATCGGTATTAAAAATTATCACATCATAATATATTTTACGTTATTACAATATACTCAGATAGTTTATACTATATAAAATATATACTCAATATAAAAAGATAAGTTTTCATGAGAAATTAAATTTTTTGGATTCATTATTGATTGTTTTATAGATCATATCAGTTCTTCAAAGCAAATATCCATTAATCTTCTTATTCACTGTGACTGTATTAAAAGACTTCTTAAATTAAATTCGTGTTTGATATAAAACTATAACGTGAAAAAGGTTACCGAAATGATATTATTTTGGTTGAAAAAATGAGTATTTGTGTGCATCCCTGCTTCTATCATACAATACCGGTAGTGCATTCCCTAGTTGGTACTTGTAAGCCGTTTGGCGACATAATGTTGCTGAATGTTTTCTCTCACTGGTTATATTTGCTAATAGAATAACTAATAACCGATACGACAGCTACGGCATGGAAAAACACTCAATTAGCATTCATTTTTTGATGCACTTTTTTATTATACTGCTGCGAAAAAAACGTCGACGTAAAGTAAATGATATAAAAAGTTATAAATAACATCTCTATTGGCATTATTGTCAAATGATAACTTGATTTGAAATAAGATATTATAATATTTACATTTTTCTTTTTAAGTGTTTTATTCTTTCAATATATTATATATGTAAATACAACTTTTATTTTACCGATTAAACTTGTATTTAATAAGTGAAAATAACTTAATTAAAGGTGTATATTATATAACAAAAATTATCGAAAATTACGTATAGATATATCTTTTAAGAAATTTTTCACTGTGACTTCCGAAAACGTTCAAACGTCTGTTGCAGTAATCGTGTATGTTACACCGATTCAGTGAAATTGCTTATTACACGCAATCGGAAAAAATGGCGAATTAGGGAAATGTGCAAGCCCTTTGCTGTATTCATCGTTAGGCAATTTATGTGCCGAGTGCATGAATTCGGATTTTTTTTATGCTTATTACATGCATTGAGAAAAGAAACTAGTAGCGCTCTATTTGAAACTTTAAATGTCATCATGTAAAATTATCATTCATTATCTAAAATAACGGTAATTTCCGTTTAGCAGAAACAGCCTAGAACTATGATCTAACGATGTATATAACATATATATACACAATATAAATATAAATGGTTTTTTATAAAAACTTCAGATAATTTGATTGTAAAATATGTCACGATATGATATAATATATTTGTTGGGTGCTCAAACGAGTGGTAATGTACAAAACCCAATTTTAACCAAAAATAGTGTAAGTATTGTATTGCTTAATTTCACTCGCGTTTCTTTTTTAAAACGTTTCATATTATAAAAGTAACCTTCGGTTATATAACCATTTAAACCGTTTTACAGTTTAACCAAGAGTAATTGAGCTGCTTCAATTCAAAAATTTAAAATATGTTTTTTTACCTACTTGTAATTTTAATTAATAAAAAAGCAATATTTTCGATAAGAATTTTATAAAGTTAATGAAATTCAGATTAGAGCTGGTATAAAATGATAGCAGCTGATATTTCATGACGGAATAAGTAAATTGGTTTATTTGTAGCCCTCTGACTAATAATGTTACAGTTGTTAAGACGACTGATTGTAGTGTATTTATTAACTGATCGTTGGCACTTAAATATATTATATCAGCGAGCTAACGGTGTTGAAATTTTCGTGTAATGGTTAATTTTAATATTAAAATATAGGCTGAAGTATAACTCACTACTAAATGGATTTGCGACATATCGACTGCTGGAATATCATTATTATTGTTCAGCAGGGAGCGCGTTTGTAAATATTAAATATATGTTACTGAATCATATATTAAATAAAAATGCTTAATTTCTGAAACTTTAATACGATAATTTTCGAAACACTCTTAAAATAAAGAAAATTTAATAAGGATTTAAATATTATGATTAAGTGATTAAATTAAAAAAACACCGAGAAAAAGATGTACGATAGCTTATAAATCACAATCTCACAAACAAACAAAAATCAATCGTCAGCTGATTTAAAGTGTATATTCTATTCAAATGTAATATAATTAACAACTGCTTATACATATGCTATATAAATTGCTTTAAATCTTAAATCGAAAAAAAACGACATATTCATAGTAAACATTATAGATAAGGGAGCGAAGGCAGTAAAACTCGACATATTTTTGACATCAACAGTTAGGTTTTTTATATTACTTTTAAACATATTAATATGTTGTTAGTTCTTTAAATACGGTATTTACTCATTCTGTATTTACTGTTATTATTAACGATCTATCACACTTCAATGACGTAGTAAGTATTAAACTAATTAATTATTCATTATAAGATTGATATGTCTGATTGAGTATGTCAACTCACTTTGCGTATTACATATGATTCTTCTTGTTTTCATCACTATCGAACGTTCTGAATTACGACGTTGGATATTTTATACACGAATACTATAACCTTGTAAAGAGATTATACAAAAATATTACTCGTGAAATTTAAATGATAATAATTACTGTCTAGACACTATAAGAAGGTAGCCACTTATAAACATGAGAATCAACCGCAAGCAATTTAAATTTTAAATTCTAGTATAATAAATTATATCATATATTTGCGATATAATAAAATATATGTTATAAAATGGTCGTTGAAATTAAATTTTAACCTCATTATAAATGAGTAAATACTTTATTCATAAAAGAAGATATTATTAATTGTCAACTTTAATACCAATTTTAATATCATCGCTCTAGTTTTGGCTATCGCATAAACGCAGCGTTACAAAAATTAAGAGTTAAAAGTTTTTTGTGTGTCGGTATGTATCTATGTTGAGCCATTTTTTCTTTTATACTTTCTCCCCAAAACAAATATAGCGCCGTTACTCAGCTGTAATAAACATTTTTTCATATAATACAATTAATGAATGAAATTTTGTATTAATAAAAAAAAGTCAGTACAATTTTTAGCTAGAATATAAATATTATTATGTTTATTCATGTATGTTGATTTAAGTAGATATTTTGTTCAAAAATAAAAATGATTGAAGTATTGATAACTCTTTTGCAATACATTAATAAATATGATTTGCTTAAGAAATATATTTTTTGGCATGGATAAAAAAAAAATAATTTAATTCATATTAATCTAACTGAAATAATTGTACATTAAATAATAATACAACAATTCTCCATCAAACCAACAATAAATAGATATTTTATTTATACAAAAAAAAAAATGTTTAAAGATTTTAGTTGTTTGTAAGAATAGTTTTTAAATACCGAATGAGGCGATCAATTTATAAATACCTAATGAGTACCCAGCATGCCTTTTAATGAAGGAAACTGTTTCTGTTTTAATTCTGTTCACTTAAGCGCTTTTGGATACACAATTTATTTGTTTTCGTCTGCTGCGTAAATGAATAAATTCGATGTTTTTACGACGCGTGAGCAAGCCACATAAAGCTGTCCAAGTGAGAAGCATATCCATATAGTATCATTTGATAGTGTTCACGATAAGCGATACTGGTTCCGATTTAATGGTTATACCAATTTAAAAACCTTCGCGAGCATATTCTCAATGTACAAAAAAACTCCATTTTTTATCACAATCGTATGAAAAAGTAAATGCTCTTGTATTTTTCTAATAGTTTTTCTGATTTTTGAGAGTGTAAAATTTTATCTCAATCGGATTATTGGTATAAAACGGCATACAGAACATACATACAAACAAACAAACATTCATTAATATATATATATATATATAAAGAAAGACAATTTATTTTAACAACAAATGTCAATGTTAATAAAAAAACTCAAATAACGATACCATTAAGTATAAATTAAGAACAAGATTGTTTTAATACTTGTATATTAATTTAGAAAAATAAATTGTTGTTTTCATTTTGACACATACAATAGTTATGCGCAACTGATCCACGTAAAGCTATTCCTAATTATGCAGTTCTCATTCAAAAGTGGTTGTGGATAAAAAAAAATATAAACTCAGGTATAATACTTTGAGTTTAATTTTTTACTCACTACAAGAACTAGAGCATACGTAATAGTTTTAGCAAGTTTTTTGTTAAAAAATTGTCAGTGAAATATTTTTTATTTATGTGTTTGTAGTCAGTATTCATTCAAGTTTAGTTTAGGTTAGTAGCACATTTATTATTGCTTGATTGACGTTTAGGTAATTTTAAGTATGTAGTGAATGATCGTTACAGATTAGATATTTAGTTCTAAAATGAAAAAAATATACATCTATTATATTAGGCCATTAAAATGATGGAATTGCTTTACACATATGTAGCCGCTTTTACAC
This sequence comes from Himalopsyche japonica, assembly GCA_028555115.1. Classification (NCBI taxonomy): domain Eukaryota; kingdom Metazoa; phylum Arthropoda; class Insecta; order Trichoptera; family Rhyacophilidae; genus Himalopsyche; species Himalopsyche japonica. The sequence continues at coordinate 264,072 of JAHFWJ010000508.1, read as the reverse complement.
TGTCAACCAGTCAACTCAGTTTCAACTGAGTGTCAATCAATGAATAAACGAACTGTCAATTACTACCTTCAAACTAATTTCTGTTTTGATTAAATGCTTGGAAAGATTAAAAATATTATATGTTTTTGATATTTTTAATTCTCAACCCATTTCTTATTGACTCATGTAAAAGATATCCCAACATTAAATACAAAAGGTGATCGTTTAACAAACAGTTGGAACTACGAACACATATTCGGATAACGAATAAAAATGATCTTTCTTATCTTAAATAACAATCTACAGTAAATCGATGATCTGTTAACGAATTGTCTTGGAATAGGTTGTGTTCGTTAATCGATCACTCACTGTGTTTCAGAAATTGATTCAGTGGTGTTGCTATTGTTCAAAATAATGGATATCATCTGGAGAAATTATGCTTTATTTTAATAAAAAAAATAGCTCTTACACGAAAGTTTTAAAACTGGCAATTCTTAATACATTGTAATCATCAGACTTAGCAGCTGGTACGTTATCAGTCACATGGTTAAAATTGATAGAAACAGAGTCATTCTATGCATAAAATATATAACTTCAACTTCGTCTTGAGCATTATATCTTGACTGTTGTCCATATCGGGGAAATTCTTAAGGATTGTCATCAGTATCCTGAATAATATTGCAGTATTGGAATATCTACAATTAAAAAAGCTTGACAGTGAATAGACTATGGTTAGTTATGAATCGGTTTCTTAAAAAGCTTATTGCGTACTGTCAATTCTTTTAAAAACTCAACAAATTATCAGGAACAGCTACAAATTAAAAAAAAAGTTATGTTGTTATAAAAAAAATTCTGAATTGTGAATTTTTATTTAAATTTAAAAAATAAATCGATCAAATAAATAATAATATAATACAAAAATGATGACTTAACTCGCATAACTCTTTTTTTAATTATCTTTGACGTTCTATGAAACATAGCAACGAATAAAATAACACGAACTTTGAACACAATTTTTTGCCATGAAAGCATGTCACAAAAATCGAATTTATTTCTCAACAGATCTTTTAGTTATCGAGGCTTAATTATTAATATTGTTCTTTAGATAATTTGCAATAGCAAAAGCCAAAAAAAAAATACTACATACATAGATGTCATTGTCGTTCTTCAATGAAAATATATTGGTATCTTGTTTTGAATATTAATATAAAATATTGTAGATTTAGAAGTATTCAGTAGACATACATAGTCAGTTGTTCTCTTCTATTGTTGGGCCTTGTGTAATGTTAGTGTTGCCAAACTATTGCTTTATTAATTAATGAGCAATATACGGTGACTGTGAATTATCATTGGTTTTAAGACCGGAACACAATGTTTTATTTTTGTGTAAAGCATTATTTTGTATGATTTTTTTCTAATTTATGTGGTTGTTGAAATGAGTGTAATCATTATTTTTTTTTGTTTTTTATCGATAAAATTTAAACTGTTGATGGTAAGCCACAAAATGTAATACGGAAACGGTATTTGAATGGAATGACCGGGAAATGTTTTTATTATTTCGGTGTACTAACTGTATGTAATACATTAACCATACTTGGTTTCGTTTGAAGCCAAACAACATATAATTATATATTAAAATACAATAAATTAACATAAGTTACAAAAATCCAAAATATTCAACTAAACTAAAGTTCGAAAAGTCCAAAAATTTTATGTGTTGCATTTCAGTTGACATAGATTCAAATGTAGAATATTTAATTAATGATATAAAAAAGTTTTTTAGCTTTTAAATAAATGTGATTGTGCTACCTATATAATACTCTCAGACTATATTGTTTTATTTAAATAAATGAAAAAAATTAAAGTACTGTTACTGCAACTTTACAAAATAAATAAAACGATTGAAACCGGTTTCGCTTATCACAAGATTGTCATCTGACGCTTGCGACGAAGAGAATCGATGAAACTTGGTTTTATTTTATAATTAATTTAATTTAATTTAATAATAAATAATTTTTAATATATTACATAATGCATTTTTACTAAATAGTTACGGATGCTATACTTTAAATAATAAAAACACATTTTTTTAGTACTTATTTCCACAATATATTTTTTGATCAGGACCGGTTTCGCTGATTTCACAACAGATCAGTTGATAATGCTCGCGATGAGCGAAACCGGTCCTGATCAAAAAATATATTGTGGAAATTAGTACTAAAAAAATGTGTTTTTATTATTTAAAATATAATGCCTTTCCATCAAGAAGTGACAGTTAACACCTTAAAAGTGAGATGCTATACTATCAATTAATTAGATTCATTAATAATTTTCTATAAATGTTTAATAACAAAAACACGTTTTTAATACTTATTTCCACAATATATTTTATGTTTGAAATGAGCAAAACCACCACTGATTGTTGGTTGGTGGTTTTGCTCATTTAATTTGGATTGATACATTGTGGAAATAAGTACTAATAAATGTGTTTTTATTATTAAAAAATATCATGCCTTTCCATCACGAAGTAACAGTTAACACATTGAAAGTGAAGTTTCTATATAATGTTGTATTTCTATATATGTAGTTATAATTTAGTTTCTATTAAAATGCGTTTAGTGTCTACATAAATTGGGTTCCTTATATATTGCTCAGCTCTGCAGTGATTTACACCTACCAACAACGATACCAACAAATTAGTCTATACATAAAATATGAAGGAAACTTGAAGAACTCTGATGCTAACTCGTCATAGATCTTAACGCTCTATTAATTTGATGTTTAAAAAAATCACAAAGTATAATATAATAAATTGGCGGTCACCCTGTACTATTATAAACTCTTCTATAATTTGGCGTATCGCAAGATACGGATGCTTTCGCCTTCGTAATTATTATGCCACAGCCAATCCGCATTTTTATACTTCGTGTGACGACGCAACTCTTCGCATCACTTATGAGTATTTCACGTGAGTTTTGCAGACATTTTGGGACATTATGATATTATGAAAACGATTAGCAACGGCATGTGAACTCTCGTGCGATATCACTTTCTTCCAAAATCGAGCTTCAATTTGGATTTACTGACGACGTAACACAAATAAAAATATACACTCCGCGCTTAAACGAACGCCGTAATAATGTATTGTGTTACATAATGGTAAATACTTTTAACGACTTTTTCGTAGTAGATTAAAAGACCAAGGGTGTAAATTTCAAATAAGATATTTAATGAATTTGAATGATATTTTATAAACTAACCGCAAATTTTGTTTATTATTGTAACAACACTATTTAAAATGACAACGAGGCTTCATTTTGTTTCATTTGACGTAAGTCAACACGGTCGTTATTCGAGTTTAAAAAAAGAACATTTTGAACAAATAATTGTAAAAAAAAGCAAAGAATTTTACGTAAACACTTTTTGGACGTTTATTTTCAAAATCATGTGAGTAATTAATTAATTAAAGTGATAATACTTTGTTTCAAAGAAATATAAAGAATATATGTTTCATCATTTATACAACTAATGTGTATGACTATTGAGACTTTTTCTTCTTCAAGAGTTTCCCCAACAGCTGGAGAAACACTAATTTTTAAATAAATCATGCACAAAAAAAAAACACAATAATCAGTACTATTTAATATTTTAAATAATAACACATTAGCAACTGTTAGTCCAGATTATAAAATATATTTTTATTATTTTAAAATTAATGCTTTCTCACCAAGAAGTGACAGTCAACACATTAACACATTGTTGTCGGGACACGGTTTTTTCCGTTTTTGCGGAACTGCTGATGGATTGCGGGACCCGTAAAAATCCGTGTTTTGTAGTCTGTTGCTAGAAGTCGGCTCACGTATTTATCCGTGTAATTTGAACTGCATTTTTTGTTGTTGTCAGCAGCTAGATGTCACTGCTTTGGTATTTAACAAAGACATTTTTTTATTAGTCGTCGCATTTATTACAGTTCCACCAAATGTATTGTACTAATTTTGATATTGAATTTTTATACCGTACAAAAATATTTTTTATAAAATGACACACAAAAGTTAAATAACGAACTACAAATGCTTTATAGCTTGTGATCGTATTGAAATTGACACAAATCAAGAACCAGGACCATCAACATCCCAAGAACCAACGGCATTACTCCCGACACGGCAAACCTCAAAAGTTGATCCACCAGGAAGACTTTCTATGGATATGAAAGCCCATACGGTGCAACGAATTCTTGGAAAGGGAAAAAATAAATACGTTCAAAGACAATGCCGAGTGTGTGGTGCGAGCGGCAAAAGAAGTGAGACCTACTTTATGTGCAAGTTTTGTGGTATACCTCTACACAGAAGTACGTGCTTTGATAAATATCACACGTTGAAAAATTATTAATAAAAACAAATTGTGACATATTTTAGTTTTATTTCGATTTTTTATTACATACATTTTTAGAAAACTTTTATGTGCAAAATAAACGGAAGTTTCCAGTGAATATAAAACTATCATCCTCCATGTTTCTTCTTCATTTGATAGTACTGTTTATGGTTAGTCTGTGTTTAAAATTTCATAATTTTATATTGTATAGTATAAAAGTTATGGCGAGTTTCCGAAAATGTAAAAATACGCGCGCGGCTGCCTAAAAATGCCCCGCGCCAGGCTTAAAACAATGCGCGAAATCACCCGACAACAATGTGTTAAAAGCGAAACGTTTTTATTATATCGTTAATTTTTATAAAACACTTTTCCTTAAATTAATTTAATAATAAATTTTTAGTAGAATGTCTTTGCTCGTCAGTTAACACTCACGATAATATAAATTTGTAACAGTAATATGTGGCATTGTGTTGTTTTATTAAAATATATGGCCTTTTCAAGAATTAACAAGCAACGCTTTAATAACTCAGCGTTTAGGATAGAAAAATACCGAGGCAGCATACTAGACATGTTACATATTTTACGGCAGTACATTCAACGCTTTTATACTCAGATGTGAGTCGGAAGTTAGTTTGTATAATGTTTGTATAATTTTTAATGAAATTTGACAAATGCTCAGTACAACTGGCAATAAACCGAGAACTAGCATAACTATACATAACCTATTAAGCCAAAGCTTGTCTGTCACTGGTCGGTATCCGTTGATTATCTTGTTAATGTAAATGCATGTATATTTAATTCATTTTGTATGTTTTTTGTAAATTTGCGAAAGCATTAACTTGCTTGAAATACATTTCAAGACATATTAAAACTAAGTTGTTTTTGTTGAAGGCCCAATTTTTACACACAACTGTGTTAACATATCTTTTACCAATTTTAAATTGACTTAATGTGTCTCTAAAGAAGACTTAATATATTACTTCATAATACTTTAAGGTAATATTGTGGGTTTCAGAATATGTAATATCCAAATAGGAACACTGAAGAAACATTTCTTTATTTGTGAACTAAATCGATAATAATTCTAATGTAAAACAGAAAAAGATCGCTTAAAAACGTTCACCTCTTAATAAGGTAAAAAAAAATCAAATATGTGACGGTATTAATTTTAAAATGGAGTCCAAAGATTTTGTTAAGAATGTGATAATTGGAGTAGGACTGCTCGAAAAGTGATGAAAATCGTGTCACGTCATTTATGAATAGTCTCTTATCGAAATAATATACAATATTAAACGTGATAATTCCGATGAAGCTTTTATAATGTAATAAAAGCAATATTGCATTTGATTTATACGAAAAAAAATGTTAAAATGTCAGATCACAATATTATTTTATTACTCGATTTTAAAGACGAACTTCTTAAGTATTGATTACGTATATTAACTTTATATCCTTGAATCATACTATTATATTAAATAATTATTTCAATATATGTTGCTGTAAAACTGATTGTAATATCGATCACAGGGTAAACTATTTGTTGTTGATCTTGGTCAAAGCAACAAAACCAGTTCTGTAATACGTAAGAAAAATGTCGTTAATTATTCCACTTGATGCCTTAATTGCAAATATGATTATTATGTTAATAATATATAATTATTGTTTTGTAACGTTTGAAGTAAGAATAGCACGCAAAGTAGGTTGTTTCACTAAAAGCCTCATTCTTAATCAGATTGTTTCATAACAAAATATTTATTAATAAGTTTTCAATATTGTGTGTTGTATCAAATGGTTTCTAAGACTTTATTTTCATTTATTGAATTGTGTATTCAAGACGAAAGAATATTATAATTTTGCTGGGTGAATGTAATGACACAAGAAGTAAGGGATGATTTGGGAAGGCGCTGTTCTATACTGAGTGGAGGAGATTATTTGTCGTATCCAAGGTTCACCATAGAAAAGCCAAATAAGAATATTAGTGTTTATTAATTAGGTAATTATATCAAAGCATTGAGTTACACGAAAATAATATAAATTGGATAAAAACCATAACGGTTTTATATCATCGTCAGAAATCAAGAACTAATTAATAAATTTAAATTGATTTTAGTTTATGTGTGTAAAACAAAATAAAACTAAATTTCAATTGTTGAATCTGTGTACAATTTCATATTTTTTGTTATTTCCGACACGGGTTTTACCTTTCGGCATCTAAGAGCATTCCAATAAATGGATGCAATGTAACTGATAAACAATAAATATATTAACACGGTGAAAAAATAGCAATGTATTTTAGTTCTACAAAATTATTTTTAAGAAATATAGTTGATAGCTATAAAATACATTGCTATTTTTTCACCGTGTTATAATGGAGTTCTACCAAGTGAATGCCAATTCAATCAATAAAAAGTAAATATATTATTGATTCAATTGGGGTTTACTTGGTAGAACTCCAATATAACACGGTGAAAAAATAGCAATGTATTTTAGTTCTACAAAATTATAGGAAATATTGTTGGTAGCTATTTCGGCTTACGCCTTCATCAAAACTATGTAGTAATGTATAATATATTTTATAAATTTTGGAAAACTAAAATTCATTGCTATTTTTTCACCGTATTGGTACACATTTTGTTTGCATTTTTAACAATTAAAATTTGATATTGATATTTCACCAAGCACTCACCGTATGTCGCTATCGTTGACTGTAGAATAAAATCATTTAAAGCATTTTTCTCACGACGACTTAACCGATATACCTCTCAACCAATTAAGAAAATTATATAAGAGGTCATAATTTTGTAACTTGCTGTAGGGTTGGTTATTCATCCAAGTAAATGCAAGTTATAATGAACAAAATAATGTTGATGTTTGTGTACATGGGTTTTAAAATGGCTGCTTCAAAATAGTTCACGATATGTGGTCATGTTAGAAAGATTCATTATGAATATATTGGGTTTTCCGGATGCAGTTTCGAGTGACAAAATATCGAAGTACCATCTTTGTCGATATTGTCGACGGCGAAGTGATAAGTGTGTCAAGATTTGGTTTCATTGATGTTTGTCATTAGTGTTTCTTGACAAAACAAACACAATTGTCGTGGTCGAACAATTCTTTCAAAAGCCCTGTACATATAACATATTAGTGCACATATAGTGTGACCATATGTCAAAGTTTTTAAATCGTTTTTACTAAGATTTACGGATAAAGTAAAGAAGACATTTCGTTTTACGTGGATTGTATGAATTATTTGAGTATTTTAGACCAACGTTACCATGAAAGTAATTTAAAACCAACTCTTTCTATAGATTATGGCACTCTAAATGGTTTTTTTAAAGCTCTTAGCTGTAATACTTTATTGATTGAATTATAATTTTCTTGATAACACGATGAACAAATAGTAATGAATTTTAGTTCTAAAAAATTAATAAGATATAACATATTATAATAATATATATATATATCTGGTTATGATGATGGTGTAAGCCGTATAGTTTACAATATCGATTGAGTGTAGGAGCTTGATAGAATTTAAATATGTTATTTGAATTGTTGAATCTGTGACGATTTCAAAAGTTCCATCACTCATGGAAAAATATCCGATTTGACCCATTCCCTGCTGTGCCACTTAAATGATATTCCGACCTATAATACTTCTAAGATTATTAAAATAAATCAGAATATATTTTATAATTGCTCACGACTCGGGTCACGCCATTTGACATCTTCAGGCATTCAATCACAAGGATGCGTGTCACTGACGAAATTTTTATGAATCCTCATATTTTTTTTTGGTTTGTTACATTAAGATTTTATTCGATTAAATAATTGATAAAAAAAACGCGATAAATAAATTTGGTAATATTTGAAAGTAAAACTGAATAAAATGTTTAAGCTGGATTAAAACTTTATTGATTACATATAAAATATGTATTATAATCGATATGATATAAAAAAAATACTTTACGAAAATTTTGCTATACATAAGTTTAATTTCTCCACTTGCTTTTTTATATCAGCTGATATTGAACTATAGTTAAGTAAATAACTCTTCTAAAAACAATTAAACTTAAATCTTTATGGAGACCCTATGATTACGAGAAAGGGTATTGTGCAACCAGACTCGCATTCGTTCATACATCGGAAAATTAACCAAAACTGAGTGCTGATTAAAAAGAAAAAAAATGATATTTATACCACTTTTTTGTTATTTGAAAAGACTCATGTTAAAAAATATATATACGATAAAAAATATCAACAAAATATTATTGGTTATTCAGTGCTAAGTCAAATCTAGAGTTTGTATAGATTGACGCTAATGTCAATGCAGTACTCACGTATGTATTTTTCCCATACCTTCTTGTTCTTGCAATGCTAAAACACTCAACGGGCTGAATACTTAAACAAAAAAGGTTTGCGTCTAGAATAGCGCTTTGTAATGTCGACGATGGATGATCATTGAACAACGATTACACATTGAAAATATGATAGAAATTCAAAATGTTTTTCTATCATTCGTTGAGAAATATTTTCTCACTAATTTCATGGTTAATTTTATTCTGTCGTATTGTAGACTGTATTTTATATTATATTTTAAATTTTTTATCTTCTCTCAAATCGTTACTATAGTAAATAATAAATATAACATACCATATACCCAAATTTTCGACATATATTTTTTAAAATTAGAATCATGACAATTCCTGTACTTGCATATTATATTATATTTATATTTGAATTATAAAACACACTATTTACTACCATTTTCAAGATTTTATATCCCACGGATTAAATACAATAAAATAAAATGTTTAATTATTACTAAGTCTAAAAAATTAATGGCAAGAGAACTAAAAATAATGTAAATGAATTAAAATAGTTAAAAAATATAATGTAAAGGACATTTTAATACTAAATTGAAATAAAACATACAACTAATCTTAAAGTAAATTTGGAGTATTCATTAACAAAAATAAATAACGGCAAAATAATATTATGAAGACTTAAATATTATATAATGCATTTCTACAAAAATGTGACAGTTATCACCATAAAAGAATCTATAAATAATGTAGAAATGACGATTTTTCTTCAATAACACTTGAAGTGCTATGCTTTTTTCATGCAATCCATATTTGAAAACGAGTTTTTTAAAATACCTTTTCCCGCATTTTCTCTATACCATATCAAATATAGAATATATTAGTTGTCTTTGAATTGAAATTTGTGGAACTTTTACATTTAATTCGTATTTAAAATATTACCAACCAAGTTTTGCAATAACTGTGAAGTGAAATCGTAGGAACATAAAATGTAATATCACATGGTAATAAGAGAAATTATTTCTGAATCTGGTGATGTAACACAAATTTCTATTTGACCAAATGGAAATTCAAAAATTTTATCGTAATACACAATTTAAAATGATAACTGATCAAAGTTTATTGTATATAAATAACTGATATAATTTAAAAAGTTGAATCAAGTAACGGCTCAAACACAAAAAAATCAATGCCAAAACATCTATTGCAAAAGTCAAAACTAATGATAAATAAATAATGATGCTAAAAAAATACTTTGGGAGTGGTAGCGTTGAAATATACTAGAGTAAATTCTATTGGACTCTTCTCTTAGGAAGGTTTTAGGTTAAAGGAATGGAATTGTGTTTTAAACATATTTGTGTGAAAATAATGTTTTCTTTAAGTTAACGTTTAAGTTTAACTTTTCATTATTAAAATTAAGAAGCCAGCTTTCAAATTCAAAGTTCTCCTTCATTTTTTGATTTAAGTAATCAAAGAATATCTTGTTTCATTTTTCACATAAATATGTCAAACTATAAACAGGCTCATACAGAATATCTATCAAATAAATTTCAGAACTGAAAGTATTGTATTGTGTATTATATATATACATAGTATTCCTGTTATTTCATCATTTAAACGAAAATGGTGTTCCGAATAAATTTAATGCTAATGTAGCATTTGAATTGAATAACTTATCATATGTACTTAAACATAATCTATAGGTTGTGGCTCGTGTTTCGTCTCTTTGTTAATGAGTGTCATAATAATTATTATGTAAATAAAAAAATGTGTATCGAATAATTAAAAAATCATAATGCTCAGCGTAAAAATTTCAAGCAACACAATTAGTTTGTATATTTCAATTTGTGTCTAGCCAATGAAAAACGAGAACAGACCGCCTATTTAATTTTTTTAATATCTTTTTACTTTTTTGAAAAGTTACTTAACCTGTCTTCAAAACAGGTGAATTGAATCTTTAAGTAGACGGATGAAAGTCCTCGAAAAAGGACAGTAAATATCAAATTGTTCTTTCTGTGTCCTGATGCCAAGATATAAAATACTTGGATGGATAACATCGACATACATTAATGTCTTCATTTGTACTTCATACATTGATTACTAAATCAATTCGCGTAAGTATACATTCACAGATCTTTGACAGAGCATTTGATAATGGCAAAAGCCTTAAAACAGTGGTATGTTTGTTATGAAATATGATAATTTATAACTGTTTTTATAGGTGATTAGGAAGGAATTTAAAAAAATGAACGATACACGAAGTAAAACGATAAACACGAGACAAATACTTCAGGGTTCTGCTTCAATTGGAAGTGTATTATTTTATTTTACATATAGTTTTATCGATATAAAATAAGGTTATCTTGAAGCGGTATATAGTATCGAATAGCACCTTTACCTCGTGCACTACTCACCTGGTCTTCGTACGTCTACATTTCTTATATCTCTCTCCTGCCAACGCAACCAGCGAAGTTGCTTCGCCGTTCGCTTGCCAACCGAACCGCCTCAGTTTCGAAGCGGGCGTCTAATCGTGCGGTACCCAACCGACACCCGGTTTTATGTAATTATTTTTTTCCAATACAATTATTCAAATCGGTCCGCGAGTTAATATATTTGAATTGAAACTGCGTTAAAAAGTGTTGTACAACACACACTGTGAGTCGAAACGCATGCAAAAAATATTTCGTCGATTTTAATAGCATTTATTAAAGTGAAACTAAATTGTTGTTTATCAGAGAAGCCGTTGTTTAATACACTGGATAATTATTTTGCACAGAAATCTATCGTAAAGGATGTAGAGGGAAGAAGGGGGGGGGGTATAATACAGGACAATACGGAAATTATGATTACTTCCATAATTTTAACAACAAGCAGAATTAAGTTTTTTTTCGATATTAATTGTTTGATTTAATTATTATAAATTTATTAATTTCAAAGCATTAACAAACAAAAAACCAATAGTGCGTTACAGAAGTATTTTTCCACAACATCCGTCAAATAAAATACGTTGTAAGGATGAAGTCAATCAATTAAGTATATTAACATATTTTTGATATTTTTTACTTATTTTTGGTAATATATTAATAGTAAATTATTATTTACTCGTCAAACGAGTTTTAATTTTTTTTAAATGTTTTAAAAGCATATACACATCCTAATAAAATGTAAATTGAATTGAAATATTTGAGCTAAAATCTAATTGCTTAAAAATCATTAAAAACCTAAAGCGATAATATGATAAGCATTGTTAATCATCGATTCATATTAATCAATTAGCCGCCATTTTGCTAATGACGTCAACATTCAACTGTCAAAATTCAAATTAAGAATTATAATACGTTTGAAGTGGTTTTTTTCTTCTAAGAACTCTCTGGTATGATATGAACGTTAAAAATTATTTGTTATTCCATGTTTACTTAGTAATTCTTACTTAGTATTTTATACTATTCAAACTGTTTAATGTAAGCCAGAATCGTTGACATAAATTAAACATATTCATAATTTATAAAATAAATTATATGATCTATAGAAAGGGAATTAAAATGGAACAGGACAATCGAAAAAATGAGATTTTTGTTACATTCTCAAGTTTGTTTTATAAACATTTCGTGAAATATTAATTTTTTTAAGGATTTATTTTATCTATGATATAATGTTTTTAAATTAATTACTTAAGCCACAATTTCACCAATGAACTAGGTCTGGGTTTGGTTGTGAATATTTTCAATAAATGAAAATCAATCGAATATATTCAAGATAGGCGAAACCGGTAGCGATCCTTTGATTAGACTGTGTTGTATGTATAAAATAACGCATTATTTTTTTTAATATAATGTATTTTCATAAAAGAATGAGAGGATGAAGACTTCAGTCATAGAAAGATTTTTTAAAAATCTTGATTATTATCGGCAAAGAAGTTTGACAAACGCTCACTTATAAATTCGCTGATAATCGTTCGCTATATTAAGAAGTCTTCAAGTATGAAATATTCCATTATTTATCATGAATAACTTTGATGAATATCATTATATTCATCAACCTATAATCAAATATAATATCAAAAATATACAATATTACCTGACATTTCAGGTAATATTGTATATTTGCAGTATGTGTCTTCACTTTTGGCAACCGGTTGCTGAGGTAAAATAATCTACGTTAGTAACCAACGACTCAGGTATATATTAGTATTAATTAAATTGATTAGTATTAATTTAATGTCTTTTGACGTGAGTGGGGGAAAACTTGCTTAAAAAATAAAACTCCAAAATATTGTAACGGAACGTGTTATCTATTCAAACGGTTGTCCTTGAATATCGATATTTAAATGATAAATATGACGAAAATATACTGACAAGAATAAAGAGCAGTAGTTCGCAACTTTAGGTACAAGAAAACATTTTTTAGAGTGAAAAAGAGAAGTTTCGACCTTTGTCTTATACTGTATAAATTATTTGTAATGTATTTTAATGATTTCGAATATTTTGCTGCACCTTTCTGTTGAAGATAGTGTATAAACGCATTTTAAAATACAGCGTTTGTTTGGAAAAATATATTAACTTCCACTGTTTTTTAGTTCAAAATTTGTGTATTAAATATCTCAAAAATAGTAAAATATTAATAGACTAGGATCGGTATTCGATTAATGTTAAAACAAAACTGTATATGGCAGTTAAAACATTTGTTTATGTGCTATACAAATTGCATATATAATATTTCTTTTTGAAAAAGAAAAATAGTTTGAATTCTGTGGCATCTTTGTGTTAGAATGCTTGAAGACGGCGAAAGACCAAACCCTGGTCGTTAGTGACAAAATATATGGAATTTTACAAAGTTTTAACAATTTAAACTTGATATTTAAATTCCATCAAGCACCTTCAGTCGATACTATAAATTATATCAATAAAATAGTTATCTATTCAATTTTGTTTCATTAAATGTTGTAGTTTTTGATAGCATTATTTTATATAATATTTAAATTTGTTATGTGTATATCGATTATGACGTTTGAATAAATATTTGGAATATGGAATATTAAAGGCAATTTTCGCTAAAAATTCAATCAAAAATCGTTAATATACGACAGTCAACAATTTCATTTGATAGAGATAAAGAAACATCTATTTGCTAAATGAGTCTATTAATTTTATTGTGAATTAAGTAAGTTTTGCATAAGCCATCAACCTTGTCAACGGACAAGCAAGAGTTTATTCGACTGATAGCCTTACTCAAATGAATCGTTAAAAATAACTGTATTTTTTCGAATTTTTTTAAGAAGCAATCATTGGATTAATAAGGATATTTAGCCATTTTCCAAGATGCACCCTAAATCTGTTATTACGCATTAGATATGTAAGAGCAAAATAATTGTTTTTTTGAATTCACGCTCTCGTCAGATAATTTGCCCAATTAACATACACGTAAAATATCACCAAAAAATATTCGAATATCTTATGTAGTTTGTACTAATATTTTTTAATCAAAAAATTGTTTACGAGCCATGAAAAATCACGTTTTTGCAAATCAATTTGCAAATTATTAATTACACGTAAGTAACATTCATTAGTCGTGCCCGAAAACATCGTGTTAAAATTAGTTTAAGAAGCGTAAACACAAATATTGTAATAATGTGCGTGTAGACTAGTCTATATTAGACCTGTTAGTATAAAACATTTCAGTATTGAGAAATGCGATTTACTTTCGCAATTCAATGTTTGCATAAACGCATACAGAAAATAACAGATTATTAATTATCAGACAAAAATATATTTCGGCTTTCACTGTAGCCAGACATGAGCTGATTGTAATGTGAAAAATGATTTTGAGCACAATCAAGACATATAAAATAAAATTAAGATTAACATTTCAAACTAGATGTTTTTCAAGCTAATTTTCATTTGTTACACAGATATAATCCAATTAGGCAGTAGAAAGAAAAAAATACCATTTTGACGTTTTTTTTAAAGTTACAATCTATACTTAACTTCAAACAACTTCTATCAATAAGATACAAGCTGTAAATGACAAATTATAATCTAAATTTAGTTTATTGATTCGATAGGCATTTACTTAATATTGTATATATACTTAGCATTTACTTATAAAATTAATAAGGTTTATAGTAAGGCAGATAGATATTTCGGCTTAGCCCTCATCAGATCTTTAAATAAATATCAAATTTATATATTTTATAAATTTTATAGAACTAAATTACATTGCTATTTTTTCACAATGTACAAATTTAGTTAAGTCTTTATACACTTCTGAGTTGTGTCTCTTTAATATTTTGTCTTCGGTCTAAAATCATTAAAAAAAGGTTTCATTCATGTTATATTTTCTCTTTGTATATTAGGTCTTCTAGGTATTTCACAATTAGTATTTTTGTCAAAAGTCTTCGACAAAATATTTAAAAAGAATCAATATATTAAAATATATCATATAAAAAAACGGACTTAACAATTAGCAAAAAAACGAAGTAGTTTTATCTACTGTATAATCAAATCTGGCTTAACTCAACGAATGTATTTAACGAAACAGTTTTTAAAAGTGAAATAATTTTCATATTTATTTATTTATTTATTTTATTGTGCTCTTTCCAGACGATAGATCTAGACGTGTTTTTCGCAGTACATTTTTTGCACAATTTGATTATGTTTATGTGAGCCGTGCATATGCTGTATATCTATATGTATTGTGTATTTTTCATAGCTTAAAATAAATATCGACCGAATGTTCAGTGTTCTCAACAAATTCAAATACATATTTCTTTTCATCAGAATAACAAGACGTGTAAGTAAGCTCAAAAAGTTTCTATTCAGTGTGTTATTATTGAATAAAAATGGCAATTAGTTTAGTCATCTGTTAGAATAGTTTGAAACAAAATTTGTGCTGAAATTACTTGTATTGAAGAAACAGGTTTGATCGTTATTATATTGATTGATGAATTCTCGTTAGTAATTTATTGTAGTTTGATGTTCTGAGAGTCAGTTACAAAATTTCACTGCCGTTCATTAAGAACTATTTCTATTGAAGAAAAATAGTTCGAGTTTTGGCCTTAACTAAGCCAAACGGTTTATTTTTCTCGTGAAAGCGTGCTTAATTCGGCGTTATTTGCAGAAGATTTCGTTAAAAAGTCGAACAGAAATCATTATTAAGACACTCACAAATTTTGAGGCATGTTTTTGGTTTACAATATTATTCAATTCTTTCCAACATAATATATTTACAGCATGATTTTTTTTCTTTAATTGACTAATTTATTTATTTAAAAGCTTTATTGACGCGTAGTGTTACCGAAGAAAATAGAAAACTTTACTTAAACAATGACATATTTACATAAATTTTAAATGGTAAAACCACATTTTTAAGTACTTATTTCCACAATATGTCTTTTGATCAGGACCAGTTTCCCTCATCGCGAGCATTATCAACTGATAGAATACAAGTTAAAATATTTGAGTTAAAGGTAGCAGGTATACAAAACCATACGTTAAAAATGTGTAAACTCAAATATTTTTGCTGTAATGACTTGTTTTTAAATTGTATTTTATCAGTTGATAATGCTCACGATGAGTGAAACCGGACCTGACGAAAAAATATATTGTGGAAATAAGTAATAAAACATGTGTTTTTACTATTTAAAATATCATGCCTTTTCATCAAGAACACCTTAAAAGTTAACGCCTTAAAAGGTACATATAAATTGACAGAAAAACAATCATAACGAGGAAAATTTTCTCATTTTGAAGGACTTCACTATTTTCACACGTGAGCCTATCCAACAAATACAGGGGATAATAATCTACATGAATCAGATTTGTTCAATCAGTTACTAAACGTATTTTTGTTTTTAATAATGTTCTGTGACTTATTTATCGTTTATATTGTAAGAGATTATGTGTTGAATATAAAAGAAAAAAATATCAGTAGATATAGAAAAAATATCACTTGTATATCTTGTTTTTATCGATGAATATTCAAATAATCGTTTTGTAATATATCTATAAAATTCGAATTGTTACAACTTTGCACAGATAAGTCGATCTTTGAGTCTATCGATAAGATCTCCGTTGGGAGATGAATATAAAATATTGGTAACTTTGCAGTTGGTTGTAGCCAATGGAAAGTAAAATATTTAAAAAGTCTTTACCGTGCCGTGGTGTATTGATGAGCGTTTTGAATACAGTATTAAATGATGAATGATGTATTTGCAAACGAGGTACAGCGACCAATAGAAAGTGAAATACAAAAGTTACAATCACATTCGCATTGAGTAAAATATGTTTTTCAATAAGCCATCGCCGTCTTACGTAACGCGCGTTAGCTTTGAAACATACATAATATCTTCAAAAGACTCCTTAATCAAATTACTAAAGAAATTTCAATCTCGACCATATTTTTTAATTCTATTTTCTTTTGATTTTAAATCCATGAGAGGCTTTGTTAATTATATAATTTTGCGTTTAAAAAAACAATATATTATTTCAACAATCTTGTTATTAAATCATAGGCAATACTATATAAATGTTAAAGGGCAATAAAATATATAAAATTTAATGTGTTGCTATTATAATATATGAAATATCTATATCGTAATTAAAGTTATTGAATTGAAATTTATTTGGCAGACTTTCATTACATAAATATAATTGATGTAACCACCGACAACAATATATTTAATATGTTTTAAGGCGAAATACTACATATTTTTACATTATCTATGTGATTTTTTAAAATTATTATTGAAAAAAATTATCAATTTTCTTCAAAACTCAAAAACTCAAAACAAGTGCTGTATTTGAAATAGTTTCACTTAATTAATTTTCTAGGTTTTACGTTTCAAATTTTTTATCTTTATTGTAAAAAGCAACATGAAAGTAATCTTTGACACAGTTGTAAATCGTAACTTTCCAGTAATTAATCATTAAGAGAATATTTTGTATTACGAATAATTATTTGTAAAAATTAACTATATTGATTGAATTGGCATTCACTTGGTGGAACTCCATTATAACACGTTGAAAATAATGGCAATGTATTTTAGTTCTACAAAATTAATTTTTTAAATATCATCATCATCAGCCGGGGTCGATCCACTGCTGGATGAAGGCCTCCCCCTGCTTTTTTTTCCAGGGGGGTTGTTTGGACATAGCAACACCACGCTGCCCAGGCGGGTTGGTGTTCGGTTTTCTGTCTGGATTTTCCTTCCCATAGCCAAGAGAACACGGCACGCGGTGTTCCCGAGCGGTCACCCATCCAAGCACTATCCGCGTCCAATGCTGCTTAACTTCGGTGATCGCACGAGAGCCGAAGCTTTCAACGTGGTATGGTCTTGGCTCTATCTTATATATAGTTCTGACGATGGCGTGAGCCGAAATAGCTAGCAACTATATTTGAAAAAATAATTTTGTAGAACTAAAATACATTGCTATTTTTTTAACCGTGTTAAAATTAACTTTCATTAAAACAATAATTACGTGAATATGTAACACTGTTATCTTTTATAATAATCTATAAAATAAATAAGCTCTAAATAAAATATTAGAGAGTCAAACTCTTTGCAGTTATCAAAATATTAAAAATAAATATTATAAGCATTTTAAGATTGTATATCATTCATGTTTTACGTCAGAAATATAATACAATTATATACTACACAAATAAAAAATTGAAACGATTTTTAATAACAGTGATTTAGAAATATTACTATCCAATTGCAGAGACAATTCGATTTTTTGCAGTGTTGAAACAAAAAGTACCAAAAATACTTCACAATAACAAATTCTTCATCGAATCCGTTTTTTGAATTAGTTTATTAGTGACGGTTATTTGCGATATCAAATTGTAATTGAATGTTACAATCGTAAGTAACTAAGAAGATGTAAAAAAAGTAACATTATTCAGTTCCATATGAAATTAATATTCACACTGATACAACTCAAAATAAAAAAAAAAATTAAATCTCCTATGTTAATAAAATTTTTTGATGAATTGATTATTAGTAAGTGTCAAGAAATTTAAGGATATTTAATATTAAAATATATTTATATATAAATTCGAAATTTCTAGGACTTAAATCTTGCTCTTTCTTTTCGCTTAGTATAGCCATACTCAACCTTTTTTAAATATAACATATACTACACATCATACATATTTATGTATCATGATTTCAAAACACAACTATTTTATTTATATTAATATATACATGTATATATAATTATGTATTTTTCATACATAAAATAACAACGAACAACGAATAAAAAATATTAACGTATCCACAATCTTTTATTATTTTGGGCTGCACATAAGAGCTAATTGGGCCACAGGTTGAGTATGGCTGGTTTAGTTGATCCATTATAGTTTGGAAAAAAGTCTCTGACGTATTTTGTAAACAAACATCTCTGAGAAAAATAATTGTTTATTGATTGAATTGGCATTTACATGGTAGAACTCCATTATAACACGGTGAAAAAATAGCAATGTATTTTAGTTCTACAAATTTTTTTACAAGATATAGTTGATAGGGTTTTCGGCTAACGCCATCGTCGGAACTATCTTAGTTATAATTATATCTTATAAAAAAAATTGTAGAACTAAAATACACTGCTATTTTTTCACCGTGTAATAATTGTTTATATAAATATAATATAACACTATTAAATGTTATCTTTTGTTTTTATAAATAATATTCAAAATAACTACTGTGTTGCAAAAAGTGAAAAATTGAAATATTTTTAATATTATAATGGCTTGAAACCTTCAGTTTTCTTCTTTGTTAATTAATTTACAGCCTGTATAATTGAATACTTAAAATTCAACTAGTTCGTAACATACTTTAACGAAAAATTTGCATTCCTAGCTCAATTAATTTAAGTATTATTTAACTGTTAATTGTAAACTGACGTAAACCCCTTTCCTTTTTACAATGGTCGCCGAAAAACTTGATGAGAATTAATTTTGAATCTAGCTATGATATAATTTAATTGTCTTCATAACTGGTATGCCCAATTTAAATAAAAATAGATGTCTTAAATGCATAACTAATCTACTAAGGTTTCATGAATTAATGCTAAATGTATTAAAATGAATTCCATTGTTTGGTTTATATTTTTTACAAAATAAACGTCATAATGAAGTAATCAACTCAGCAATCGTATAGATAATTTTTAAGTGTTTTATTAGCCCTATTTTAGGAGCATAAATATATAATACCAATGTTATGTACAAATGATAATTTAAAGCATTTAAAAATTAATTGAAAAATACTTTTTTTTAATCATTAAATATAGAAAGTGGTCGGCATTCATAATTTGCGTTATTTAAGAAAATCTGTTAAAAACTTGACAATAATGCAAGATCGAAAACTTTTAAAGTTTGGAATTATAAATCAAATTATTAAAACTAATATTATTAAAGATTTTTAATATAGAATAATTTTGTTAGTAATCAGGTTTTAAATGCTAAAATAAAAAAATGTTCAATCTTAGGTAGCAATGAAACGTAAAAAATAATATTACAATAACGCGTTTATTCGTTACTCAACATTGAATTCAGCTTGGAAAAAATTAAATATTATATTTCAATAATTAAAAAGAATCACAAATATGTAAACGGTATTAAAAAACGGCTTCAGTGAAAAGGTTTATTTTATGGTTTAAATGTAAAACTAGTGGTTGTTAATTATAATGACGTGTGACTGTTTTTGTTTTAGTTTTGAAATATACAATAATCTAAGTGTAATATATTTTATATAAGTGACTTAAAAAGACAATTTTTTTCCAAAATGCAAGGAAGGGATAAATTATGTGCCAAACTGACGAGTACCTTCCTCCGGAAGTGGTGTAAGTACTTTTTTTTTAATAATAATATATTTTTGATTATTGTGATTGATGTTTAATATATATATTTGTTAAACACAAGTTATACAACAAAATTTGTATATTTTTTTTTATAGAGAAATATCAAATTTTTATAAGGTTACAAATGGTTCATTGGTTCTGTAAAAGATATATGTTATCATATTTTTTGATTTACATTGATATTTAAGAAAAGGTACGATATTTCCTATATCATTAAACATTTAAACTTTCTCAAAAAAAAAATCATAAAAGTAGCAAATATAATCTAGTAGGCATTTGGTTTGATTTCAATAAAATTGACATATTCGTGTGATCATTATAACCACACAAGACTTAACTACAAAATAACGATTATAGACAAAAAATATATCCATTCTATAAATAACAGCAGTATATTAGATATAATTGGATATAATTGCAGGTATGATTCTTTGTATATAAAATTATATCAAGATGATATATGTATATGTTTTTTTAGGATATTAAATAGAGAAACTTTATAATTACAACACGAGATTTGACTAAATTTTTATTTCATTAAAAATAATGGTCATTTCAAATATCTAAACAGATATTATTGAAATAATTGCATTAGTTTTGTTAATTAATCATATAAATCATCAATTATTTTCAAATAAAAAAAATAGATAGAATCGTGCAAACATGTTTTCTTTCTTTTGCTATAAAAAATGCTTAAAATCATCATTCAGGTATATATTGTTTTTTATACTTTGTGTCAGCAATCACATTTAATTTAATAACGTTAAAATTGCTATAATTCAAAAAGAATGTTTGTAAACCAATGAGTAAATACACGTGTATTTAGTTATTGTATTAATATATTTGAAATATGATCTGTCAAATGAAAATGTTTATTATTACATCTCTCAAATTAATTGTTTGTTCTTATAAATACGAACGTTTTATGGTGGCAAGTTGTTAAGTATTCTATATAACTTAATAAAACGAAAATTATATAATTTATATCACACAGTGATATTTAAAATAAGATTTGTTATGTTTATTACATGACGTCATTATTTTTAAGCTTACACGTTAAATCTTCAGAAATGATTCAACGTAAGTTTTGTATGATAAATTTAATAAGTATTTTTAAGAGAAAACTGATGCTGAAGAGAATTTTCATAGGATGCAATGTACAATTTTGTTCTGTATATTTTCACACTTTAATATTTTCGAATAGTACACGTACCGCAATGAAGCAATCAAAGATTTTTAATTGTTGATTAATTATAAATGCAAATTAACGTGTTTTTAATAGAAGAGCAATTAATAACAGAAGTAATCATTATAGATAGCATTTACGTCAGGGAATAACTTATTGCAAAATCAATTCAAGAACTTTGTACAAAAAACTACCTATTATAAAAAAAAAAAATTTAATCGTTTGATAGAAATATTCTTTCATAAACTTTACGATCTTATAGCCAATGTATAAAATTTATTACATCAAATGGAAAATTAATGATAGCTTTATTAACACAAATATATATATATATAGTCAGTTTCTGTAATAATTTCACTTTGCAGTCAACAGCTTCCAGGTTCACATCCAAATATTTTTGACATCAAATCTTAATTAAGTCATTTGAAATCAATGAAGTGTGTTAAAAATCCTCAAGTATTTTAGTAAAAAATAATAATCAATTGGGAATTACTCGACTCGTATATAAAACACATGTGTTATTAATTTTTGCATTGTAATTTTTTTACTTCATATTTGTATAGAATTTTATATTTGTGATGCATTTATCATTCAATATATGCATTCAAAACGGATAAACGAATGCGAAAAACAGGAAATCATTATAAACTAACAAAAACGACATAGAAAAATACGGAAATAAACACTTTTCTTGGAGGACATTAAATTGTGTAATTTCAGAAAAATATTTTAGTAGCAATTTTTTTTCGTACAGTTTTTTAGTGTAGCATTGATGAGCATGAGTATTTCGCATTTAAATCAAAAAGTTTGTTACATTTTTAAAAACTAACTCTGGAACAGTAAATAATGAATTAATTCAAAATAAGACATTTATTGCCGATCTATCTTTCTTACTGAATTATTTTGAATTTATATTAATGTAAAATTTTATATTATCAATTGAATTTGCAATACGAATTCCTTATTTTATTATTTGATTTAAGAAATAAAATTTCAGAATTTGCTTACTTTTCAAAAAAAAAACCTAAAATAAAGGAAACCAGTTTTATCAAAAAAAAATAAATATGATATCTCACCTTCATAGTAGAGTCTACTTTCCATTTATGTGTCTTAAAAGGCCTTGAGTTCCAACTTATGAAGTCTTTCAATACCAATTTTAACGTCGCATTGATTTCAATAAACTTCATATTTTAAATAAGCGACCTTGTTATGTATTTTTGATACGCATAAGTGCATTAGGGAAATTCTTACTGTTTTTTTCAATGCCTTAGTTTCAAGAGTTGAAATTTAATTTGATTTTTTTTATATGAAGTAACAACTAAAAGATTATTCAAAATAAATTGTACGTCAGGTATAACAGAAATCAGTATTCTTGTCACAGTTTTTTACGGTGATCCAAATATCGAAAATTTCTTTTAAGGCGTTGTGACTGTCACTTCTATTTTAAATAATAAAAACAAATTTTTGTATTTATTTCCACGTCTATTTTTTTTACCAGGATCGGTTTCGCTCATCGCGAGCATCATCAACTGATAGAATACAACTTACAAGCAAGTCTATTTATACAAAATATAAGAGTTAAAGGTAGCGAGTATACAAAACCGTAGTTCTTGAACCCATGGCAAATTGTATTACATCAGTTGATAATGTTGGCGATTAGCGAAAGCGGCCCTAATCAAAAAATATTTTGTGATAAAAGTTGTAGTAAAAATATATTTTTATTATTTTAAATATCGAGAATTTTACTTCATCAAATGTTGGAGTAGACAGCAGATAGCTCGAAATGTATAATTTAATTTTTCAATCAATTTATAGATTTTGCTTCAAATACTTAAATATCTGCCATAATCAAACTTTTCTTCTAATTAAAAGAAAAGATGGCTGACTGTGTTTTAGATATACTTTCCACTAGCACTAGAAAGTATTTATAAAGATTTTTTTTTGATAAGTCGCATTATCAAGTAAAAAACTTATTGTTCACGTATTTAATTAAGTATTCAATTTGCAAAAATCATGATTAGCGAAATCAATTTTAAAACTTTGCATTATGTACCACTTAAAAATGATATTCTTGTATTTTAATAGTCTATTAATCTATTTAGATGTGTCAGTTTTCACTAAAAAATTGAGTGGCCCCCAATTGCATACGATCCTAGTCGTGAACGTTTTTCATAAGTAACATTTTAGAATGATAAATAAATATTCGTCCTTAACCCACCACTGATTTCTATGTATGTGGGTGGTACTAAAAATACAAGAGTTTTATCAGTATCAAAACTGTTGTGTACAAACTAGTTTTGTGATAAAATCTTGTCATGATCTTTATACGTTTACTTAACATCAACACTATTGAATTAATATTTGAAATATTAAGTTTCATTGAATCCTTGACGCATTTTAAAAGGAAAAAAAATTATCATTTTATAGTACACTCAAACTTCTTTTTGTGCAATTTCAAAGATATGCTTTTAAACTTTTAAAAATGCATTTTTTAAATTAAGTGCGTGTTGATCGCAGCTGAACTGCGCTTCTTACTTCTTCAGAAGAAGAGAGCGATTTTGAGCCATGTCGCAAATCGCAACGAAAATCGATTGTACAGCGATCATAGTTTGTAATTTAAATAATTATTGATTGAATTGGCATTTATTTGGGAGAACTCCATCATAACATGCTGAAAAAATAGGATTGTATTTTAGTTCTTTCGGCTCACGCCATAGTTCCAGACGATGGCGTGAGCCGAAATAGCTTTCAACTATATCTTATAAAAAAAATTGTAGAACTAAAATAAATTGATATATTTTCACCGTATTAAAATAATTATCATTTCTCTAGTGGATGTCTGTAAATAGAGATTACGGTCATTCTTAAAATTTTACCAATTATGCAAGACATCCTTAAAATGTTATTTTTCAATAAAATAAAGTAAACAAAGATTTTAAATATTTTTTTATGTCCTATTGTTTTAAACTTTTTTGTTTGGTTTTGTATATATTTTATACAGCAGTTTCAAAGATATGCGGTTATTAAAACCCATGGAATACATCTTCTTCTGCTATTTACCGTGGAACGCATCTAACGCACAAAAAAAGGTTCGATATACACATATTGAAAACCTATCGATACAAGCTTTTTTGTGATGAACGACTACATAAAATGATCGCTTTGTCATAATTTGACAAACTATTCAGCAGTTACCTTCGTTTATTGACAAGTCTGTAAATTAAAAATATTTTAAGAATTTAGAAGATTAAGAAATTATTAAAATTACTACGTAAAGATTGTAGCGGGAACTTTGGTTGGTCGAACATAACGTGCGCTGAAGCAATGCCTGCTTACTGCTAGAATCTTACCGTACACTCGGCATTTTCATGGTGCAATGGTCTGCAGGAATTCAGCTTTCCTCGAGAGACGCTTCCACATCACGGCGATGTTCCAAACGATAATAAATTAATATACCAACCGTGCGTATGGGAAATTTATAAATTATAGTTTTTAAATAAAATAAATAATCGAGCTAGATGTCGATAAGTAGACACATAAGAAAACGCACACGAGACAATGTTGACGTTCAATCATATCATAGATATTCAACAAATTCCATACAAAATGATTTGTTATGGTTTGTGAATGTTCATTTAATAATTTAAAAATCTCAACTTTTTAAATTAAAAAATGTTTAAACACTGATATCGAACTATCAAACCGAAAGAAAGCTTAAAAGACCGACCAAATTTATCGATAGATTTTCTATAATACTACTATTTTCATGTTTTTAAAATTGTTTCTTAACATTGTGTTTGTTAACAATGGCGATTATTTTTGATTTCTTAAAAAATTAAGCCAAAACAATAGAAATTTGTAGATAATTTTGTTAATGTAAACTCTTTATCTTTTAAATATATTAATCGTGATGCCGTACCAAATACATGAATATCGTTTCATATAAAACTTTGAATCAATAGGCACAAAGAGTGGTTTGCTGTATAGGGGAGAATGATTTGAATTTTACTTGAAAATCGTTAATATTTATTTTTAATTAATTTACTTTATTATTATATATTGTAGAACTTCCTGTGAATTGTTTTCTTAGTTCTTGAACCCGTGGTTTTGTATAACCTGCTAAATTTAACTTAGTTTTTTTATAAAAAGACTTGTAATTTGTATCTCATCAGTTGATATTACTCTGCCAGTTCTGATTATAAAATATATTGTGGAAATAAGAACTAAAATTGTGTTTTTATTATTTAAAAAAAAACAAAGAACAGTATTGTAAAAACGATAAAATTATTCCAAGTATTCAAATTTTTGAAACTTTATTTTAGTCGAATTTAGTTTCTCAAACTAAAAATTTCAAATTTTTGTGACTCATATATGTATTGATTATAAGCATGCAAGGTGCTGCCTTCTTCAAACAGGTCGATCAGTCAGTTTGCTTATTTCCTACTTTACAGTCCACTGCCTTTAAAAAGTATGTATGACCATTTATTTTCTTCACTATTGTTAGTAATACAGAGTGCATATATGAATACGTAAGTGTCATATTATTTTACAATAAGTGATAATTAATTCTTTTGATAGTGATGATAACAAGGAAATTTCATTAAAAGTATATCAACTGTCAACTAATTGAGTAAACTTTTCTTGAAAAATATTAAGCATATAGTTGTAAAGCTGATGTGTGAGCAGCACACATTGGTTGATATAAATGAATACATTGTTATCATTTTCGAGTTGATCATACCTTTATCAAAATAGCCTGTGTCGCATATCAAAATGTGTGGATTAACCGCCAGAAAGCTAACGCATTTTGTTTCAGGACGAATCTAGGTAGGCAAAAACCGCGAGTTGATTATTCCTTCTTCAAAATATCCTGTATCGCATTTTAAACTGTGCAAACTAACGCCAGAAAGTTAACGTACTTTGTTTCAAGATGATCTGATGTTTTTCAGGGAAGTTGTGACAGATTTTTTTTTTCATATTTGACGTAGGCAAAAACCGCGAGTTGATTAGTCAGTAATAGTTACGAGGTTGTGAGACATTGAAATAAAATTTTCAATTTACAAATCGTATTTCACCATATAAAGGTATATCACACTTGGAAATTTTCCGTATCTGTTTAAAATCATTGTATATTTTTAAATAGCTTTGTTTGTCAATATATAAAACCATTATTGACACTTCTCAATGCTACTAAAGCGTGTCGCAATAAGTTTTACATCACTATTTTACCTTTTATGCAATGTGTGTCCTTTGTTTGGAATGCAATTAATATTAATTGTTTTTGAAATACATGCATATCTTTTTTTATTGGTTTATTCTAAGTAAGGGATTCAAACATTTCAAGACAATAGTTTTATTATTTACTAACCCATTGAAGGCAGCTGATTTCAATTAATATAATATATTTCAATCATACATTATTTAACACCAACCTTTGTGTCTTCATGGTGAAACCACATGCTTCATATATATGACACAAACTGAAACTTTAATGGAAAGTAAAGGTTGACTGAATACTTATATAATAGTATAAACAAAAACTTATAGATTGAATTTGGCATTAAGTCGGTAGAACTCCATTATAACACGGTAGAAAAATAGCAATGTATTTTAGTTCTATAAAATTTTATAAAATATATATTATAATATATAATATAAAATATATATAAATGATAGCTATTTCGGCTCACGCTATCGTCAGAACTATGTTTACACGTACATTTGCTTATCTATATATAGCTGTGTGGAAAAGGTACACAATACATTTTAAACAAATAGACAAATGAATTCTTTCGCCGCTCCTTAGACCATTGCAAAAGGCTAATGCACTTCTGTAATAAATCATCTCCGGCCAGTATTTAAGCTTATTGAAAGTGCCGTCTGCTTAGTTTAGTTTATTTTAAATTTAAATTTAGTTTTATTTGATACCACGATCTAAGCTAGGTTAATAAAACAGAAGAGAAGATGTATTGT
Organism: Himalopsyche japonica; assembly: GCA_028555115.1. Taxonomy (NCBI): domain Eukaryota; kingdom Metazoa; phylum Arthropoda; class Insecta; order Trichoptera; family Rhyacophilidae; genus Himalopsyche; species Himalopsyche japonica. The sequence continues at coordinate 236,383 of JAHFWJ010000508.1, read as the reverse complement.
GTATCATTTCTGCACAGCTATATATAGATGAGCAAATGTACGTTTAAGCATAGTTCTGACGACGGCGTGAGCTAATCTAATTAATAAGAAATTATCAAAAAATAAGCCATAAGTACTAGATCAAATGATGACTGCTGTTAATTTATTCATAAAGAACAAAAAAACCTTCCTTATTCTATTACTTTTGAATTCGTATACGCACTTGTATTAAAGAAATTGTTACAAACATCTGATTTGTTAATGATTAAGATTCACAACAATTCTTAAAACACTCTTAATTACACTACGTAATAACACACATTATATTAAATGTCAAGTTCAAACGCGAAAACTATTTTCATTCTATGGCATTAAAGGAAATATGTCTGGCTATTCAATGTGACAAAAAATTAAAAAAAAACTACGTCTATTATAACGCAATAGTCGACTCGTAAAAAAATGTTTGTTACAAGATCATTTGATAGTCTCTTTGATATAATGTGGATATTCAATGTGAATGTACAGTAACTATTGAAATATTAAAATAAAGTTTACTTTAAATTTAGTATAACTATATGACAATTCATTCTTTCTTTATTGATATTTTTAATTTATGATATCAACTGAAGGTGCTTTAATATCAAATTTGAAACGTAACAAATTTGTACGATTCCACATGTTTTGTCACTAAAGACTCGGGTTCTGCCTTTCGGCATCTTCAGGCATTCAATCACACGAATACAACAAAACTGACGTACAATAGACAGTTAGCATCGTCTATATACCAAAGATATTAATTACTGAATAACACAAGCCCCAAGGCAAGCAGCAAATTGTATTTAATTAAAATTATGTAAAGTCAGTTCTGTTGCATCCGTGCGATGAAATACCTGAAGATGCTAAAGGGCGAAACCCGGGTCGTTTGTGATAAGACATATGGAATCGTACAAAGTTGCAACAATTCAAATGTATTTTGTCAGTTGATAATGCTCGCGATGAGCGAAATCGTTCCTGATCAAAAATATATTGTGGAGATAAGTAATAAAATATCATGTTTTTCCATCATGAAGTGACAGTCAACACCTTAAACGAAATTTTTGGCAATTGGATCACCGTAACAAACTGTGACAAGAATACTGATTTCTGTTATACCTGACGTATAATATATTTAAATAATCTTTTGTTTGTTACTTTGTATAAAAAAAAATCAAATTAAATTTCAACTCTTGAAACTAAGGCATTGAAAAAATCAGTTAAAATTTCCCTAACGAACTTATGCGTATCAAAAATACATAACAAGGTCGCTTATTTAAAATATGAAGTTTATTGAAATCAATGCGACGCTAAAATTAATATTGAAAGACTTCGTTAGTTGGAATCCAAGGCCTTTTAAGACATATAAATGGAAATTTAAAAATGATGTGAATATTTTTTAGCTCTCGATTGATTAGTTAGGATAAAACTATGTTGAAAGAATATACCCGTTGCAAGATCAAACCAAAGTTTCTTTTAAAAGATAGTAAAGACCAAAATGTATATGCACTTTTGTAAGGTAGCAGTTGATGTAAGTCTTATTGTATTATTTCTTATAAAGTTGTCGGTTAGACTCTTTGAAATTTGTAGAGATATGTTTAGCATGCGTATTGAAGGTAAGCAGCGCCTCCTTAGGCGTAAATAAGGCCGCTGCGTGAATTATTTACAGGTGAAAGTTACAGCAAGTGTGACGTCACTCGTATAAAGCTTATAGTGTTACACACACAAAGCCATTACACGTGAAATCAGATCACGATTATATTATGATACATCAATTCTTACGAATATATTATTCAAGAGGCAGAAAAATTGTGAGTCAGTTGTAAAGATTTTCTGCTCAAATAATAAAATATTGAATAAGTACGTGTATGCAGATTAGGCGAAAATAGTTCATCGTTAGATGGGTCATAGTGAACCATTTTCTTCGGAATGTTGATCGTCAATCATCAGTAAAGTGTATTAGTCCAAAAATTGAGTTGTGAATAGAATATATTTGAGGCTTTTTGGAATGTAAAAAAACAAACGCGTAAGGCTATTTCTTTGTATTTTAAAAATAAAAAATTATATCCCAGGTTAAGGGTTTTTTTATTTTATTTTTAAATTAATATTATGCTAGTAAAATTTTTAAGACTTGTTACATAATACTTTCACTGTTGAGCATCGTAAAGGATATTTCAAAAATAAATTCAGTAATATTTCTGTCAAGCATAATTATCAGGGCTGTAGAGTCAGAGTCATGAAAAACAAATGACTTCGACTGATTTTTCGATTAAATTTTGAAGAATATCTCAATAAAAAATTTGCCAGATTGGTTGGTTGATTTTTGATTTAAAGCACATTAATAAGAAAAGTAGGAAAAAATCTGACTTTAAACTTTTATAAATAATCATTTTTTAGTCAAAATCGTGTTGTTGGTCAATTTGAGAGTCGGAGTCATGTTTTTTTACGACTCTCTAGCCATTTTAATTATAGATATTATAAGAATAAATCACGCTCAATTACTATATAAAAATTAATGAAAACATTTAACTTTTGACAGTCTAACAATTTTTAATCTTTAACTATCATTCTTCAATCTAGCGTCTTAACAATTGAGACGTTTGCAGTAAGAGGGTCATATCCGTCAATGTGCTGTTTTGATTAACAGGCGTAAAACTTTCATTCCCAGTATATAAAAAAATATTTATTGTATTATATCAACACATTTAACGGATACTCTCCGCCAACTCTTAGTGGAAAGGCACAATTTTTAAACTGCATAGTATTGGTATGTCTACTTTTTATGATGCTATAATTATTGTTTTATTATTTAATATTACGTTATAAGTTGTATACAACAGCATCTTTTAAATAAATAACATATTCTAGAGCTTTTTTGTGTTTTCATCGAGAAATTTTGTTATTGTAATTGCATTTGACAAAAAAGTTTTTAATAGAAATAAAACTGCTTACAAAATGAATTTGCTGCTTTGAATTTCTTCGAAAAAAGGCAATGTTTTCAATAAATGCCAACTTATACAATTTTATTTAGAATTCGCTTAAAAGTATAGGCTTTTATTATAATAATATCGATGTTCTTCTTGATCAATCCAATAGAACTTTGTAGTAGTTTTAGCAATGAATTTCTAAATTATTTCATAATTAAAGAAACAATCTTGATAAAAACTGTTGATTTTGTTTTGAGATTCGGTTATTTATTGTCTTTTAAAAACTGTCAAATCATAATACATTTCATGTCTGCAGTTTGTTCATTGAGTGTAGTACCAAAAGAAAAATTCAAGTAATTTGTACTGTATATTGTATGCCTCGCTAGTTTACACAGTAGTGTGACTGCTTGGTCATGTACGACATCCGTATTCAGATATGCCTGCAACACTTAATGACAGGTCATCATTAATTTCGTGTGGTCACATCTCTTAAGCGTTACCTAACCTGTGAACAACCTTCGCAATACTAAATTCAAAACAAGCGAATGTAAAATGATAAAAACTAGTTTCAAATAATCAGTAAAAAGTATTTATTTATTCCACATTAGCAGACTTCTATTACTAAGTAAGATGATCATATATTTTATTTCTATGACCGAATGACCGTATTTAAAAAAATAATTAAATTTTACGTAAAGTGAAAAACAAACATTAAAATTTTTTCAAATATGTAAATCTTAGCAACGGAATGAGTTTGTTTTTGCTAGAAAAATATGTTTAAAATAAATAAATGAGCTGTTAAATTAATAGTCGTTTCAAAATAATCAGAATCTCATTGCTTTTTTATTTATTTCAAATGTACTTTTATATGTTAATTAGATATAAAATAAATTTTATTTTTTCCTTTTATTCATAAAATTTTGCATCAAATACATTTTATTTTGTACTATTTACATATAATATGTATGTCTTGAGCAGTAATATTGATAAAATAAAAATCATATTCAAAAAATCAATACAGATTCGTACTTATGAATTCTTTTGATTTCAATCTTTCAATTGTGTCCGCTATCAATTTTGATAATATGAAAAACCCTTTGATTATTATTGACAGAATATTTCAGTAGTTCAAGCCCTTCTTAAACAATAAAGATACAAGGAAAAATATTATACTTAAAAATAAAATGTTATACAAAAGATAGGGATTTATTCTTCAACATAAAAAAATCAAAAATGATAACCGTGCAAGTTTTTTTAGTTGATTAAATACCTTTTCAAGTTTCATTTGTTCATTCGTGATTTTTTTAAACAATATTTTCTTGTTACAACTTTCACAATATATTTGATGATCAGGACCTGTTACACTTATATCGAGTATAATCAAGTGATGATTTTTGACTTGATATTATAAAGAGCTTGTTTGCTATTGTAATCCTATCAGTCGAAAAATGCACGCGATTAACGAAAACAGTCCTCATCATAAAATGTATGTTGAAATTCGTTATAAAAATTGTGTTTTACCTTTAAGTAAAAACAATTATATGAGACACTTTAAAGAAAAATTTATTCATATCTAAATGTACCTCATTTCTATCATAAAAATTATTACATTTAAAGTGATCCATGTGAATAAAAATTATTAGCAGAATTTTCACAAAGTATTCTTTATAATGTAAATAATATATGTTGTTTCGAAATATTGGTTTGTCTATTGATTTAATGAGTCAGTGGTAAGCATCTGTTATTTGTTAATCGGTGCTTGAGCTGTGGTGATATTTTTGTTCTTATATTGCAAAAACAAAACCGCACTTTACTTCTAAGTGAATAAGTCGGCTCAGTCAGTGTTGGAAAACGATTGCAAATTTCTCTCTGGTCGTAATTATATCGTCGGTATGACCACAGGCTACAAGTGAACATTGCCTGTTTCGTAATTTTACTTCAACACTGTTGATTATGATAATCGCTTATACCATTGACAAATATTGCCAGTCATTAGAAGTGATAATTACAGTTATTATTTGTCTTTTTTGTGATATTTTATTCATAATAACTCTTCAGTAGATAAATTCAATTATATTCAGGATTATGATATAACCGAGTTTTCAGCGAACAAATAAAAATATTTTTTAAACAATAAAAACACTTTTGATTAAAAGTTTTTATTTTGTATTTATGATCTGGACCGGTTTTGTTCGTCGTAAGCATTATCAACTGATATAATACGATTCACAAACAAGGATTTTTGAATATTTTTTTTAGTTAAAAATTAACAGGTATATAAAGTCAAATGTTCAAGAACTTTACTTGTTATAAATAAATTGAAAAATAGTACAAAAATGTGTTTTAATTTTTTTATATATGAAAAGCTTTTCCCCTGAGAAATGACAGTAAACACCTTAAAAGTAAAATTATGTGAATCATCTAAAATCAAAATCTACTTACATTTAAATCTATCTCATTTAATTAATGGTATGGACTGAAGGTGCTTGATGGAATTTCAATATCAAATTTGAATTATCACTTATATTATAATATCTTAACGAAGGAAACATATAAATGAGGTAAGTTTGAAATGTTAAAACTCTATACGATTCCACATGTTTTGTCACCAATGACACAGGTTTCGCCTTTTGGCATCCCTCATTAAGATAACTTAAAGTGTTTTATATATCAGAATATAAAAATATATGTAATGTATGATATTGAATGAAGGTGCTGGATGGAATGTAACCGAACAGTTGAAATGTACGGAGACGTCAAAAAGCGAAGTCCATTTTGTCAGTGATAAAACATGTGGAATCGTACATAGTTTCAACTATTCAAATTTTGTATTGAAATTCAATCAAGCATTCTCAGACAATATATATATATATACACCTAAAAATAAATGCTCTGAAGCTTTAAATATCTTAAAATTTTGTTCATGTTTTAATCGAGGCGTTGAAGGAGAGGTTGGTCAAGAGAATTAGTAAAATTTCAAAACGATAGCGAATGAATAATTTTATCAATGCTATCGACTAAGAATGCTTGAACTTCAATTTAAATGTCCACTTAACGAATTTAAAAACTGAATATCAATGAAATGACATGGCCTTGATTGAATAAACAATATACTTTAAATTTACACCGAAATCAGTTTCATTGTGGTTACTGAGAATTTTCTTACTTCATATCACTGAAATTAAAAATACTTCCAGTAGAGCAAACAAAGGCGCGGGTTTCTATGTTGACCGCGCGTTGGTGTCGCCAGCTTTAAAAATTTGCTAAGTAGTAAATAAAGCACGCATGTTTGTAATGTTGACATAACATTTTTTGAGGTATTATTTACTACTCCAAATATTTTTATTTGTTGCAGGAAATTTTCAAACGTGATTAAATTACACTAATTTACGGATATGCGATTTTTACGACAATGAAAACATTCGAGGTGAACAGTAGTTTTTTTTGTTTAAGATGCTTTATTTATTATTTGGTATATCTCAGCAAATCATTAAATTCTTGGTTTAAATTTGTTTTTTTTTTTAATAAATAGATGTATTTAAGCGATGTTTTATGTTATGTCTTGTTACATATTAAAATACCAAACAAATATTTATTTTTTTACATCATTGAGCTATTCAAGTGAAGTCATTATTGATGACAACTGATTGTTAGTTAGTTAATTAAACTCCATTTTCAAAAATCGTAAAAAAACATCGTTATATCTTACAGTTATTTCAACGTATATAACGAGGATCGACTAGTTTTGAATATGGTAAAAATATAGCATATATTAATATGTTTGAGGCTTAAATATTTAATAATAATCAACAGATTTATTTTAAATAATAAAAGCATTTTTATAACAATTCCATTATATTTTATGAATAGGACCAGTTTAGGTTACCGCGAGTATAATCAACTTAAACCGTTCATGATCATAAAATATATTGTGGAAATAGTACTAAGAAATAATGATGTTTTTATTGTTTTTAAATGTCATGCCTTTCCATCAAGAAGTGACAGTTATCGCATTAATAGTGATCAACATATGTGGATAATTCATATGCAATGACTCAAAAATTTGATTGAGAAAGACTTTAAACAAATTGTTGAAATAGTTTTTTCTTGTGATCGTCTAGTAGTTAGAACCCCACGTTGTGTTGAAATAATTTTGTTTGAGAATTAGCTCATTTTAAAAATTTTGGTAACGAATATAAAAAAAACTACTGTTTTTTATTTTTTGTTTCAAATTAATGATAATTATATCTGCCAAGGATATTAAATAGATCGGATATGACTAGAATTAAGATTGAACGACATCCGTTATACAATAATCATTGAATTAGCATTGAAGTAATATTAAAAAGGTCAGTTGAATAAAAAAACTATAAACGATGTTCAAGGATCAAATAAAAACAGGTTTGTCATATTTCGTTTGTAAAAACTCATAATATAACAACGTGTTTATATGTATACGTACACGTTTCTTACATAAACAGTAAGCATGATTAGTTTGCTATTTAAAATCAACTTTTTAAAAATATACATGATATGTTTTTCTTTGTGGCGAAGTTGTTGTATAAGTCAGGGATTTTAATTTTTATTTAAAGAAAAATGTGCATTAGATTTTCAATGAATATGAAGAAATTTGATTACAAATGTTTTATTTGTATCTGAAAGTATACCGATTTTTTTTATATATTTACTTAAAAATATAATATGACAAGTGCTTTAATTTTTAAGAAAGCTTTGAATTAGACACGAAGTTTTACAAAAATAAAGGCATCATATATAAGTGGAATGGGAAAAATAACAACCGTTGCGTTGAGTTTTAAAAACACTGATATGTTGTATACTCATTATCACTTAGATTTACTTAGTGGTAGAACAAGCGCAGTATTTTTTTAAAACGAAAGTGCATAATTAAAAAATCGGTTTGCGCAGTTTGCATTGGACCGATAACATGATATATAATTTCATTTATTTTCTTGATACTTATTGCGTTATAGAAAATAACCACAAAACAACGACTGGAGTTGAGACAGTTGATTTTTTTTCTTTCAAGTTTTTGTAATTTTAACAAACATCCATGTTATCCATTCTCTGTTGGGCCGCCAAATAATATTTAAGTCCTGAAAATTTCAAAAAATAGTGCAGTAGCAAATCAGGTTCTATTTTATTACGAAAATTATCTTGAGAATGAAAATTTAAACACTTTTAATGAAATTTTATATATTATGTATTCATTATCAACACACTGCAATATCGTTTTTACGGTGTTAACTGTGATTTCGTGATGGATTGGCATATTGCATACAAGTCAGTTTGTAAAAAAAATTTACAAATCGATGGCAATATTTGTAATTTTTTCATTTGTAAATATCATCGTATTCTAATATGTGTAACCTAATACAATTTTGTCTAACACTAATCACACAAAAATGGCTTTCATCAAATGGATGAATAATAAAATAATTCAGACTTCAACCGTTAGATTATCCTTTTTTCTTGTACTGTCAAATATTAAGGAAATACAATGGTAAATTAAAAAACCTGTGTCTTGAAAACCTTGCAATAGTGACGTATGTAATAGCTTTTCTACTTATCCAAATATTTTGAATTGATACACAAAATAATTTTCGCTTGAGTTCTTTCTGAAAAAGAAATATGTTTTCATACATGCCAAATACAGGAGTATCTGGCATGTACCTTTAATCTAACGTACATGTTTCTCATCCCAAATGATTACCAGTGAGTGTAAAATATATATTTTGATTTACCGCTATGTGTACAGAAGTCAAATTAGGGTAACGTATTATTTACGTCACCATTACATTGGGTATATCAAAAAGAATTTGTATACCTTAGTGTGATTTTAGTTGAAAATTTTCCATTGTGCAATTAAAAATAAAATATTTTTTGTACTTTGTTCAAATGAAACATAAATAAATTATAATCGTTATTTCTGTGCTGTCTTTTATTTTAAAAAAGACGGTTTATTTCACACTTGACAAGCTCATAAATCATTCAAAGTCAGCTATTTTAACAAATTTATTGCTAAGCTTCCACTTATCAAACGACTTCCCACGTAGTAAAAGAAAAAAGTATTTGAATTGACACAACAATACGTGCAGTTATGCTATATTATGTATGCCCCCTGTATCTTATTCACATTTATAGGTTTAATTTCAATATAATCATAAATAAAATAACTAAAATTGTTAAAAAGCTTTCGAGTATTTTTCGTCATTAAGTTAGCTTACTTGCGTGACAAACTAATAGTGCTAAAACGATATTTTATATAATAAACGTGACCAAACAACGGCGAAAGTATTTTTAATAATATAATTGCTTAAATTCGCATCGTTTACGTGTACGTCGATCAGTAACTTAGGTTAATTTTTGTATAAGAAACTATTTTTGTAATAATTATCAGCCTAATCTTTTGAGACGGCATATTACAGTGTTGTGCTTTAATATATTAATAAAAACACATAATATCTTCACATTTTTATGTTTGTAAAAACAGTATTTTTTCGCCCATTGTAAGGATTATCAACTGATTAACGTTTTGCTTATGAATTGATAACAAAAACAAAGCTTGCGCTGAATGGAAATGATTTTGATCTTTAAAAATATAAAATTGTGGAAAATTACTTTATATTGTGCTTTTATTGTTTAAATATACTGCAATATACTAATGCATAAAAAACGTTTGAAGCCACGAGATGTATCCAAAAAACAAAACTGAAAAAAACACAGTTTTATAATATTGTACAAAAAAGGTTAGTTTTATTAGAATTTTAAAGCTTTTTTTATTGTTTACAAATGTATGTAAGAATTGAATTAAACATTGAGTGAATTATTATAGTTTACTGAGACAATTGTGTTTTATTTTATTGTAGTATATATCTTAAGTGTTTATATATGTATATAGCCATTGATGATATATTTAACTTCCACAGCAAGAAGTTTCTCGCCCGTAACTTTCTTTTATACGACCAAAACAAACTGGTATATATTACAACCTCACAATCGACACTTCTCACATAACAACTGTTCTGTAATTAATTATTTTGCAATACTTTCAATGCGAATTTCTATTCTCATAACGATGATATTGTTATTTAAGTAACCTGATTTATTTAAAAAATGAAAGTGTGCTCTAATAACGAGGCGATGTATTTTGTATCAGCTGGGTAGGGCGTGAAAAAATGTTCGAAGACATCGATCGGCATTCTATGAGCATTCATCTGAGTCGTTGGGTTTTTGTCTTAACCGAGCGGTTGAATCACCACAAGCTTAGTGTTTTTCAGTTGTATAAGTTGGAAATATTTTTAGATTTATCAACGAGATTTAGTTTTGGTTTACTTTCGTTTAAAGTTTCATTTGTTTTTAACATGACTGATGCCAACTTTCAGTTATTGTTAGATATATTAAACAGATATAGAACAGATATATTAAAAAATAAATAAAAACTTATCGTAGTACAACAAAAGTTCGGTCTTAGCTCTGTTTCTTCTATTTCTTCTCTCTTTACAAAAATTAGGTTGAGTGACTGAGTAAGAAAAAAACCTTCTCGATACTTCCACCAGATCATATACTACATATTAAGATCGGCCATGGATTAAGAAAAAACCACTACGGTTGCAATAAATGAATTATCAAACTTCAGCAATATTGTTAGTTAAAAGTCATACATAAACAACTGCCTAGATAATTGTGATGTTTATTTTTTCAATACGCTAAAAATTATTATAACGTTTTTTTGTGTGTAGTCGTCACGTATAAATATGAGAATACGAAAGCTTTTTTAGACACATTTAAAAATCAGAAACGAATCAAGTTAAACTTTTGATTCAAGGCTACTTAATATTTGTCAAGAAATATAAATAACTCGTAAAAACTTTATTATGTATAAAGCACATTGTACGAGACGTATATTTCGTAAAACGAACGTTCTGTTTTAGCCGGTAGATTAACTTAATTCATTTACTAATACTGTTGTATAACATTTCCTACGTTCCTTTGTGAATAATATTTAGTATTATCGATTATGACATTATGTTATTAAAAAAATATTTATAACTATTGGGCAACAGTCTTCGTTACAAATTTGATTAAGATTAAGCCAGTTTTTAATGTATACATGAATATCTAACATTAAAACTAGATAAAAGCCAGTTTGAATGATTGTAAAGAAATACAACTGAATCGTTTACTGTAACGCTAGCTTCACAGCTGATGAAATGACTGAATGAATATGTTGTTAGTTGAAAATCAAAAATTTGAGAGTAGAACAATAGATAAGTCATATAACTTTAGTTTGCAAACCAATTGTGGTTTTATAGTCGAGCATGATTTGTTCCGATTAGTTTGTGTAATAATTATAATTAGTCCTACTGAATTCATTACTTAAATTTGCGGTGGTGAAATATTTTTTCTGAGGCATAGCTTTGGAGGGGCTAAAAATTCTCATATTTGATAATGAAAAAAAAAGTTTTCATGAAGTTTTAGATAGTTCAGCTCCACTTTTGCTCATTGCGAGCATTATCTGCTGAAAAAATGAATTGAAACGTGTTTTGATTATTTGAAATATAATAATTTTCGATAATTTATAATATCGACTTAAGATGCTTGATGGAATTTCAATATCAAATTTGAATTGTTAAAACTTTGTACGATTCCGTGTGACAGAATACCTGAAGATTCCGAAAGGCAAAACCCGGGTTGTTAGTGGCAAAACATGTGGATTCGTACAAAGTTGTAACAATTAAAATTTGATAATGATTTTTTTCCAATATGTGACGGTTGACCTTTAAAATATTTGATGAAAGTTGTATTCATTCATTTGTTCATGTACATTCTACTGAGCAATTGACCCAGAAACGGAAAAGTAATCATTCTAAATATTTTGGTGAAAAAAAACCATCATTTTACCAGCACGAATTGAGTTTCGAATCTTTAGGCATTTTTAAAGCTGTGCGTATACAGATATACGATTTTATCGGAAGTAAAAATCAGGTTATGAAAGTGATGGCGGGTTAACTGAGACTGGTCGAGTTATGTCATGCATTAACTATCTTTCTATACAGTGTTATACACGTACTTACATCCAACTGTGAATATTGCGTAACATCTACTTTCTGTAACCGTGGTTCGAAAAATACTCCATTGAATGAATCAATTTATATGCAATAATTTATTTTTGAAAGAAGTTTACTGTTGTTAATCGACAACTCACTTTTGATACACTCTACATTATTAATACTGCAAAAATATCAGGTGGCAAATATTGTATTATAACCAATAGTAGAAAGTTGAGGAAAATTTTTACTAAAATATCAGTATTTTTCTATTTTCAGTTAATTAATAGTAGGTTACCTGCTTTAGAATGTTTAAGTAACATGATTATTGAATCCGATTGAGCACAAATTTTAAACTGATCATTGTAACGATTTTGGACTTCTCTAACTGATAAACTAGACGATAGATGTAAATGTGGTCCGAATCGGAAAAAAATATCATAAAATGACCGTATGATTTACCTCAGCGATTGTAATGATTTTTACCTCGGCCTTTCATACCTCGCGGATTACTTAGATCATATTTAGAGTATTTTTTTAAAATACAAGTAACTAAATGAAAAAAAGTTATTAAGATTTGTTTTTATGATAAAATGACCATTACTCTTATTTACTTGTACAAAAATTTAAAAAAAAACATATGATATTTTATGCTGCTGCGAGTTTGAAAGCTAGAATGAAATGCCATCATTCTTGTTAATGACAAGCTCCTGATTATTTTTTTAGCAAAAAAAAATAATCGGTACGAACTGATTATTCTTCAAAATAGTAGATAGAATCAGCCTGCCAATGAAAATACCATTCAGAATTTTTTTCAAAATGTTCAAAAGTTTTGTTTTAGTTGCTGTGATTCCGGACGAATACTGTATTATCAGATTAAAGTAAATTTTGTCTGGGATTTTTTTGTTACCTATTGCTGATTTTTTCATTGTTTTGCGTTTCAAAATAAGTACAAATAACGATTTGTAGTTTTTATTATGTGTATACGTAAAATAAATAAATTAATGAAATTACAAGAGGGCATCATATTTTAAAAGTGCTGTGGAAATCTTTCAATGGAAATATTTAGAAGTACTGATATCAGATTCAAAGTTCATCAAATACGTGAATATTATTTATGTGCTCCGTCAAATAATTTGAGGTGCGATTGCTTTTTTGTGTGTTAAGAAGGTAGATAGCCGTTGGTTATGACGCGTGCATATCCGATAACCACACATGGTTGATCAATTTTCTTCAAAACTATTCCAAACCGGTTATAATTTATTTTCAATTGGGCTCTGAAGAAATTGTTTGACCCACGCAGTTGATGCTCTCAATAGCTTGCTGTTTCAAACAGAAATATATGCTACATTTTAGTTTTGAATTGCTTGTGTAACACATTATCATTACATTGAACAAGAATAAAATTTGAGCTATTATTCTAATACTTCGAGCCATTTCAAAATAATATGTTTTATAACAATCGATACGTGTTTTAAAAGACATTAGCGCTGATTTTAAATTCGTAAATAAAATACGATATTTAGTTACTACTGACCCAAAATCTTTTCTAAAGTTTTTCAGATCAAACTAACTCTAAATATGTATTATTATGCAAAATCCGTTGTTCAATAGACAATAAATACAAACTGAAATAAAGGAAACACTTCGACCTAACAAAACTGTTGTAATGGGCCGTACTCTTAATCTATATTTTGTAATCGTTTCCAAACTAAGGGTATGTTTTTTACATAGCTTATCAAAAATGTTGCTAAACTTATTGTTTCTGAAAAATTTACAGACTGAATCTGCTTAATTGATGAAAGAGCTAGGTCTCATTTTTTTACACTTAGTGCGTTCAAAAACGTACATAAGCTTTATTCGAATTCTCGTTCAGTATCATTATAAGAGAAATGGAAAAAATAAAATTATAATTGAACAAATTAATCATTATGAAAAAAAATGTCGTGAATTGAATCGAAAATCTTTTGATCAATAAGCGGAAGTCCTACCACTAGATTGTGCACCAACTGATCGAGCAAAACTAAACCAATACTTCGAAAGAAAATAAAAAATGTAAAATTGATACATTTGTGAATTAATTTGGTATGTTGCTAAATTTGTCACACGTTTTATTTGTTTGATAAACATCTTCAAATTAGTGGTATTGTGAGGTTACTTATATTATTTCATTACTCAGTTAAAAGTTAGATTTAATGCTAATTTTAATAATACAGTGAGTCTCGAGATACTTCTAAAAGAAAAAAATCAACATACCAAGTAGAATAACAAAGTTATCAATTTTATTTTAAATAAAAAATGTATTTTCAAAAAGTTCCGCAATTTGTACGTAGAATAAAATCTATTTAATTCAGTTTTTGTTCTAAGTTCGCATTGTAAGATATCGATTATTTTAATTGCGTAAATCACATAATTATATTAAATTTAATAAGAAATAGATACTGAATGTGTAAAAATAATTGATCCCACCTTCACAAAGTAGATATCCGTGACACACTCGAGATATTATAATAACATCTTTTAAACGAAACACTTCAAATAAAAAAACGACACATTTGCATTTAATAAGAGTCATTTGATTTAATTACTTGATCGTTATGTTGGCGTAAACACACTTTTTATAACGTATTATCTTGAAAGACGTTCCTTAGAAATACTTCCGTGAGAAATTGTTAACTAACGTATTTGTATTTGAAAGATGCATCCTAATAACTGACAAAGAAATATCCCATGATGTTACATGAATATTCCACCCAAAAAGGTGAAAGTAATCAAACATGAATGTATTTAGATTTACAAAGTTTATTTTCTCATCATTTATATTATTTTCTTGACGCAGATGAACTGTTGATGTTTTTTGAGGTCAGTCGTCGTGATTCACTTATTGTTAAACTTTTTTGTTTGATAAATATTAATGGTTGATTTATTTTTTGATGAAAATATATTTCAAAACAGCTGACGTCAATGTGCTATTAATTTTATAAATACGTTTTATTTTCATTATGAAGTTTGCACTAAAGAGGTTTTTTTAACATGTACGTAAAAAAATATTAAGTAATATTATAAAATAGTGAATAATTGAATATGATTCCTTTTTTATGAGCATATATTCTGAAAATAAGAAAATGTCAATACATTTATTGAAATATGTGTGTTAAAATATTATATAATGGAAAGTCAGCGATGATATCTACATATTTTCAAAACCAATTTTCTTAAATAAATACTCAGTCGAACTATTGTTAACTTATTGATCCGACACTAAAGTTTATGGCGATGGTAAAAGCGTAGTAAATAGGTATTTAAAAGCTTGAATACTGATAAAACTCTACAGTAAAAAAAGTTTAAAGCATATTTCTTTTACGACGTTTTTTGTGTTTGTATCATAAGTTTCAACATTAATGTCAATCGATGATCTGAAAATCGTCACAAATATTTCAAATTTTTAACAATACCATACACTCCCGCCCAAATTTATTTTTTTCAACTTAGGTTAAGGTTTTAATTGTCACTTTTTGGTGGAAAGGCATGGTAGTTTAAATAATAAAAACACATTTTTAGTACTATTTCTACAATATGTTTTATGATTAGGACCGGTTTTACTTATTACGAGAATATTCAACTGATATAACACAAGTAAGTAATCACATAACGTATTCATTTTTATTTCATTTATTTAATTTTAATGTATATTGTATGGTTTCCTGTAAATTAATTTATTAGTTCTTGAACCGTTGTTTGTGAATACCTGCTAACAATTAATTCAAAATTTTATAAAAATAGACTTATTTATAATGTATTTTCTACCAATTGATAATGCTCGTGATGCGCGAAACTGGTTTGATCATTAAATATATTGACAACATAGTATTAAAGCTTAAGATATCGATTGAAGGTGCTTGATGGAATTTCAATATCAAATATGAATTGTTAAAACTTTGTACGATTCCACATGTTTTGTCACTAACGACCCGGGTTTCGCCTTTCGACAATCACATGGATGCAACAGAACTAACTTGCATGAAGATGCCAAGATTGCGAGCATTATCTGCAAAAAGAATGAATTGAAACGTGTTTTGATCGTTTGAAATATAATAATTTTCGATAATTTATGATATCGACTGAAGGTGCTTGATGGAATTTCAATATCAAATTTGAATTGTTTAAGCTTTGTACGATTCCGAGTGTAAGAATACCTGAAGATGACGAAAGGCGAAGCCCGGGTCGTTAGTGAAAAAACATGTGGAATCGTACAAAGCTTTAACAATTCAAATTTGGCAGTATTAAACATGTATATGTCTTTATTATTTGAATAAAGTTCTTTTTTATTTTGCTTCTAAAAAAAGTATTGATTGATCTAGAAGTAAAAATTTGAGAATTCGTAGTGTACTTCTTATTGTTTTGCAATGAGTAATAGTATTTTAATTTCATAGAGTTCAGCTGGTGTAATTAGTTAATTTAAAATATGATTACGGTTTGAATTTGTAGTTATGTGTAGCAATCGATAAGTAATAAATTGACTCTTAGCATTGCAAATTTTGTTGCAAAACATCACACCAGCGGTGAGTTTAATAATTATCAGTATGATACTTGCAGAGGTTATCAAAGCATTCTGCAGTTTGCAGTGAGCAATAGCCGACTGCTGTAACATTAACTGGTCCACCTTGAAGTAGGCATGTAGCTGCGGGTACAGCGTTCGAGTCTCGGCCGGATGACTTGTGCCACTCCGTTTATCTAAGAATGCGCCATGTTTATCTATATGTTACGCGAGTATATAAAACCTTTCGAAATGTAGCAGTCACAATGTCAGGTCTATATTGTATTTGGTTGTAAGCGCGTTTGATATAACGAATTTGCCTGTTAAGAAAAGCCATTGAAACGGTGATCGTTGAGGCTTTTATCTAAGGGTTGCTACCCTTTTAAAGCTAGAAGCAACTTTAATTTTTAATTTCCATGGTTATAAGATTCCAATTAGAATAATGTATGAAAAATTTTTGATACTTTTTTTTTTAGTTATACAAAATACATATTTGTAAATTTTAAATTCGAAAATTATATACAAAAAATAATTAATATAATTTATGATATGACTGAAGGCGTTTGCTGAAATTTTAACATCGGTATATTCAGGAATTCTATGAAGATGCCAAAAGGTGAAATGCGAGTCGTTCGTGAAAATACATGTGGAATCATACCTTAATGCCTTACATTAATTAATTAATAAAATTACATTTGTCTTCAAAATTCACCGGTTACCCATCCTTGCTTTATAAGTGTTTAAATAATATTATAAATTTTTAGTACTATTTTCAAAATACATTTATGATCCTGATCAGTTTCGCTCATCGCGAGCTTTATCAACTGATAGAATATATACTAGAAACAAGGAAATGTATACAAAAGTTTTTAGTTAATGATTAATAGTGTACAAAATAACGGTTCAAGTGCTGAAGAATAATCTATTCAAAATGAACCTTCCACTTTGAATTTGGGTCCTCAAGTGCTTTAATACTAGTGAATATAATAGTTTGTCAAAAGCATTTTTTCTTTTTAGAGATAAAAAAGAGCCCAGACAAAATTTCTTTGACTTAAATATAAATATATTTACTGAGAACTTCTTCAGTAAAATAAAATTAAAATAAATAATATCGGAATGAAATTTGAAAAAACACCTACTTTTTAAATCCGCACTAAAATTAACAATTTATAAAACTGTTTTTATGCGAACAATTTTAATGTATTTGTGATTTTTTGATATCATTTTCCTTCTCAAGCTAAATATGAATGGCTTCTTTGAATGTTCTTTACAGCAATTAAAGTAATTTATTTTATTTAATGTTGCACAAATTTTCCATATCATAAAAACAAAAAGAATATTTACAAAAGCATCCAAAAGCTGATTCGAAATGTCCCTTGACTTAAATTAACAAGGATAAATATTTTCAAAAAAAGGTCATAAAACTACAAATCATTTAAATAAATAAAAACATTTTTTGGCGTTAAAAAGTTATATATTCACCTAAAACACGTCAATGTTTTATTGGTCTGTCGAATTTGTCAAAACATGTAACTAGTCGTGGACTACCTATAAAAATATTGCCAAATTTATGTGCCGAAGATGTATTTTTTACGGCTCATTGCGCCGAACGATAGAGCCAATTACTATTTGCCCAAAATAGAACTAATATAAATTTAATGATAATCTCGTGAAACATTTAACCAATGATTCGTGAATTATAAAAAAAAACAATTCTCCGTCAAATTATTTGTTCGTGTCAAAAATATTATTTTTTATTACGATTAAACGAAACAAGACGCTAAAAATACATTCTTTAGATTAGTAATCGTTAAACGGTCGCTCGCCGAGGCTTTTTCGGTAGCTCGCGTAGGACATTTTATCATGTTTATAAATTTACCTATAAAACTTTATTATTGAACCCCGAAAATAAAAAAAAACGAATCGAACAAAATTTCAGCGTAATGCTTGAAAGGTCGCTGTTGTATTATTAATATTTTGACGCGGTGAAAAAATAGCAATGTATTTTAGTTCTGCAAAACTTTTTATAAGGTATAGTTGATAGCTATTTCGGCTCACGCCATCGTAGAAACTATAATTTGTAAAAAAAAATGTAAAACTAAAATACATTGCTATTTTTCCACCGTGTTATAATGGAGTTCTACCAAGTAAATGCCAAATCAATCAATAATATTATTTTTTTGGCATAACAATTTGCGCGTACAACGAAGTGAAACAGAGAAGTGGTCAGAGATGTATTGCTATTGGTGCGAACTGCACCATACAGTTTCCCTCACTCTTCTCATTTATGTCATCACTTATAAAGAAGGAATATTTATATGTACCTCACCAGACAATTTCAATTTCTGAAAGTAAATCACATTTACATCGAGTTCGGAGATCACTGGTTTTGTGTTGATTGTGAAGTATTTTAAGGAATAATGCATCCCAAATTAAAAATAGAACACGAAACAAATGCTAGGATTTAAACCAAGTACTCTAGGATATAATATAATATTTAAGCATCAAGGTATAGACTGTAAGAATATATAAGTTCATACGTGGAAGCGTGTAAAAGCTTTCATACAAAATTTTCATAATTAAAAAGTATGAAAATTTATTCAATGGAAATTAAATAGTAAAAAACGAAACAGTGATAAAACCGAAAAATAAAAGCAGTTCTACATAGTTCTTTCTTGTTGAAGATTTTATTCGTGTCATTTTTACGCTTTTGGAAAAAGTTATGTTGAGCAATTAAGTAAAAAACAGTTTATGAATAAAACTACTTCAATGTCATAAGACTTCAATTGAATCTACATTTCGTCGGAATGCTAATAAAATATTCTAGTATTTGATTACTAAGCAGCATTGAAATATATTCGTTGTGTGCATAGCAAAAATATTTTCTTTAATTTATTTATATTTTAAATGCATCTTACGTAACGGTATACTGTCAATCTTTTAATGTAACCGCGAATGGAAGCGAAATGCTTAATATCGCAATGATTATGTTGGTACCAAAACAAGACACATACGATTTACGACCTCATCAAAAAATTATAATCGTCGACCTTCAACACAATAAAATTTAAAAGAACTAGTTTTCTTATGTTGCTAAAGCGCTTTACTGCGTCAAATTTTATTAAGGCTTTTTTTAAGATACATATAATATAATGTGTCTGAAGTTACCGAACACGTGAAACGTAAATAAACTTCCGTAACTAAATAACCGAAAACGTATCATTAAAACTACAAAAAACTTTATGTACATAATAAAGACACTAATGTACAACATGATATAAAAATTAAAATATAATGGTATTAAAAAAATGTAACACCATAAAACATTAAGCATATTCACGTTTAATATTTTTCTCAATTACTCAAAAGCAAAAATCAAGATTTCCAGTTTGTAAAAATGTTTTTGTGTTCTATCGTCTATCTTTTTCCATTTGAAAAAAAGTATGCACAATTCAGAAACAATTTTATAATATAATATAAAAGAAATAAAATTTCCCACATTAAAAATGATTTGTTTATATTTATTACTTTTATCGGATGCTGTGTGCCATAAACAATTTGAATATTTAGTATCTACAGTTTTGTCATGTTCTGTATGCCATCAAAAAGTGAGAAATATTATTCGTTTTTTAATCGTAATAATCGTATTCGTTTACGATTAAACTGTCAAAATGGTTGATTTCCGTGTGTTGATAAATGATTATAAAAAATATAATAATGTTAACAGTGCCGAAGCTTTTGTGTCGAAATACAGCCTGATTTGTCCTGATAATCAATATCTGTTTAATTAACACCGATACTGCCTAATTAATTATTGAAACATTCAATGTTGGCATAGCCTTTACAAAGCTCAGCGGGTAACGGGTTATACTAGTATTTTCGTACGAATTTTATTTGAAAAATAGATATTCTATTTAAAATATTTAAAACTAATAATGCAACGTTTATATATGCAAAGCAATAATACTGTAATATCTTTCCAACAGCCAGATTTTTTCAACATAATCGTTGAATATTGACATTTAAAATGTTTTCAAAGAAACTTTAAGTATGATTAAATATAATATTATTTTTTAAATTAAATTGAACAGAAGAATGTTCTCGAATTTCAGATGAATTTTCAATTGAAAATGAGCCTTGGAAAATCAAAAACAAAACACAACATTTCATTCGCTTATATTTAGTATAGTTGTGAAGTTATTTATTCCTTGTGCCAATTAGTATTCATCGGTGATAATTTTTCGACATTCGTCATTGAACAATTCCCATTGCGCCTGTGTCAGGGTTATGTTTTCAAAGAAGGCTTAATATTACAATAA
This sequence comes from Himalopsyche japonica, assembly GCA_028555115.1. Lineage (NCBI taxonomy): Eukaryota > Metazoa > Arthropoda > Insecta > Trichoptera > Rhyacophilidae > Himalopsyche > Himalopsyche japonica. The sequence continues at coordinate 215,520 of JAHFWJ010000508.1, read as the reverse complement.
TTTCATAACTCAACCACCATTTGTATATTTTTAGTTGCATTTTACGTTCGAGGACTCTATGAATGAATTTAAATGGTCTATTACTACATTGAAATGGATTACGAAATAAACACGGCCATTTTTCGAATATCATTTTATTTATACTTAAAGCTAAACCGCCACTTTACTAAGTCAATCACGTATTTTATTTAGGTCAATTTTTTAAAGAACATAGACACAATGATGTATAACGTCCTATGCTTATGATTCAAAAAAAAAATATTTATTATATCAGCTGGGAAACTTAGATATAATATATTGTAAATATGAAAAAGTAAATTTCGTAAATTTATGTTGAATATTTTATTGTAATTAATGATTATTGACTGCCAGTTCTTGATGGATTTTCTATATCAAAATAAAGTTGTCAATTAATTCATTTAGCACTTTCGGTATCTTCATACAACTTATTTCAACATGTAACAGAATATGCTTAGATAAATAGTATTTATGTTTTCTTACTCAATAAGAAGTAGCTATAAGCTTATAACAAAAAAGGCTACTTTACAAATATGCCCTTATTGAATTCAAATATTTGATTTGATATATTATATAATAACGATGATGTGTGTGATCTATTCATATCTTAATGCATTAAAAAACATTGTAAATAATCCTAAATAAATAGTAAAAAAATAAAAAACCGTTTTTTATAATTCGAATTAGAAATGGAAAAAAATACGTAACCATGTTTTACAAATATATTTTCTTTTCATCAAAACATTTTTCATCATATCACAGTGGATAAAATTTAATATATATTTCATCAAAATGGTGTACAGTTGGTAGAAGAATTTATTCGTTATCCTAATAATGCGTTAATCAATCATGTTGATAACTTGATTAGAAAGATCGTTTTAGTTCGTTATCCGAATATGTGTTTTTTGTCTGAACACAAAAATCTTTCGTGATAGTGTTCGTTAACTCATCACACACTGCATGAAGAATGCATGAATGTTTAATCGGCATCTAAACTAAATTTTAAATTAAAAAAGAAAGCTTTTCAAATTTGCAGCCAGGAAAAGTGTCTCCTTGCATATCCTTATATTAAACTAATTCTTTATTGTGTAAACAAAAGTCCAGTTTATAATTATTCATACACTTTAAAGTTGGGTCAATTGACTTCTTTTATTTCGACTAAACAATATTAAAAAAAAAAAACGATTTTTATGTTTTTATTAATATTTTATGAGTAGTGTGTGAAGTCTTTTTATCTGACTTCAGACGATATGTAAATACAACTTTAATGTATGAAATGAATTAAACTAAAAAAACTTTTTGATTTATTAGAGAACTAAAATTGCTTTTTCCTATTTCCTATATTTTCCTATTTTCCTTATAAACGCATTTGATATATAAATAAAAGACATGCTATTCATATCCTTATCTCCGTTGAGGTATTAATCAAATAACACTCGTCCGATCTAAAACCGTTCAAATAATATGAAGCAACAAATATTTGAAATACGCAATCATTCACTCAAAGACAGAGTTTTACAGCTATATTAAAAGTAAGGCAATTAATCACAACAACTTTTCTGAGCTTTTATTTAATATTCTTTTTTATTACTTATTTGAGGTTATATTTTGGTGTAATATATAATGATAACTTTATAACTGTTAAGAAAAATCATAAAAATGGTGTATTCACTCAATAATTTTCAATAAAATTAGGTATATAATTTGTGTTGCAATAAAAAATATTTTAGTGAAGTTGTTGGTTTTAGTGTTGTTATTAATTGTAGAATGCATCTCCACAAAACAAGTTTTAAAAGCACCTTGTTTGAAATAAATATGTTGCTTAACAAATAACAAAACGTGTCAAAAATAATCAGTCTATAGCAGTGTTCTCCAAAAATTTCATTTTACAACCCCTTAAATCTGAAAATATATTATAGTACCCCAAACATGCCAACGACCATACCACGTTGAAAGCACCGGTTCTCGTCCGATCACCGAAGTTAAGCAGCATTGGATGCGGATAGTGCTTGGATGGGTGACCGCTTGGAAACACCGCGTGCCGTATTCTCTTGGCTATGGGAAGGAAACCCCAGACAGAAAACCACACACCAACCCGCCTGGGCAGCGTGGTGTGCTATGTCCAAAACAACCCCCCTGAAAGAGAAAGCAGGGGGAGGCCTTCATCCAGCAGTGGATCGACCCCGGCTGATGATGATGATGACCCCAAACATGTTGAAAATGAAAAAAAAAGCCTCCCCGCAGAAAAACCTGCGCTCCACCTCGTTAAAAACTTCTCACTGAAAGCTTAAGTGACACTAAGTATCATACGTTGCGGTCTGACAGTTTTTCTGAAGCTTTATATGTGTAAGAGATAAACAAAAATTCGTAAAAGATCATTCAATTATGTAATATGATATATTGCTTATACGTTTCACACTGAAATCAATTTCACTTAATCGTACGCTATATTAATAATTTCAATCTTGATTTATTGATCGAATTGATATTCACTTGGTAGAACTCCATTATCACACGGTGAAAAAATAGCATTGTATTTTAGTTCTACATTTTTTTTATAAGATATAGTTGATAGCTGTTTCAGCTCACGCCATCGTCAGTACTATGTTTAAACGTACATTTGCTTATCATTATATTATATATAGCTGTGCAGAAGACGTACATAATACATCTTCTCTTCTGTTTTAACAACCAAGTTTATATCGTGCTAGCAAAAAAGCAAAATTAAATTTAAAATAAAAGATTATTTATTACAGAAATGCATTGGCACCTCGCAATGGTATGAGGAGCGGCGCATGACTTATATTTGTCTGATCGTTTAAAACTTCGTGTGACAATTGATATCTATTTATTTCCAGCTGACCTTTTGTTTTTTTTTTTTTTTTGAGTTGTGACATATTTCTTGCGTGTATAAAAATATTTCTTTACAAGTGACTTGATTATAATAAAAGCATCTACGCCTAACACAGCCACTTTGGATTATTTAGATAAGTACTTGTCATTCAGTTGAGGTGCGTCGATCGTCGACCATTCCAAGGCCTTAGGCCTCCGACCTCGTCGTGATCGGTTCACTTGGAATGTGACTGCTTAACTGAGAATTCCTGAGCACGTCACTCACTATGCTCAAAGTTTGCATGAAATTAATTACAGCATTCATGTCCAAGGATCATTCGCTTGCTCAAAAAAATATTAAAACATATATTACATCATCTGTTCACTATCAATTCAGAATTCAATGGTGATGTATTACTTTATATCGTGAAAAAGTCATTTATTTATGGCCACATTTCTGTCATTTTAGCATAGTTAATATTCAAAGGAAAAAAAGAATGAATTAATATTTTCTTTACTCTCAAAATACTATTACTACGTAAGAAATAATGTTAAAATCATATCAAAATGCTTGTTTATTAAAATAAATAAAATTATTTAAGATATGAATGTTTTATTACTAACGACCCGGGTTTCGCCTTTAGGCATATTCAGGAATTCTATCACACGGATGCAACAGAATTGACGACTTATTTCAGTTACTTCGGAGCTTTTGAAAGCGTCAAAGCTTGACTTCCTTGAAATTGATTTTTTTTAATAAATTCAAAAAATGAAACGCAATGCTAAGTACGATTTTCACAGTTTTATGTTATTAATAACAATTCCGGTTTTGTTCATTGCTTGCATTATCAACTGTCATACACAACATTTTTCTAATTTGAATTGTTACAACTTTGTACGATTCCACATGTTTTGTCACTAACGAGCCGGGTTTCGCCTTTCGGCTTCTTCAGGCATACTATCACATGGATGCAACTGATGATAATTTTCGTTTACTACAAAAAAATATCTTTTATTATTTAAAAAAATCCTACTCGTTATTCTTGTCAATGAGTATTTTATGATATTTTACAAACTCTTAATAGACTTTTAATTTGATTACAAATCAGTACTCAGGGGTAAATTATTTGTAAACTACTTCACATCATTTATTAAATAAATAAAATGATAATCTGTAAATTATTTTTACATTTGTAGAATCGTTGATTTTCTATACCTGGTAATTTTTAACTAAAAATGTTTTATACATAGCCTTGTTTTTAATTTGTATTGTGTCAGCTGATAATGCTCGTGATGAGCGAAACTTACCCTAATCTTAAGAATATATATATTTTCAAAATAATGCGATATATTGTGACATATTAATTAAATACTTGTATAATTTAAAACAAAGATATTGTCCCTGTTAAAGCATGGCTGACTATTAAATGATAAAAAGTTTACTTTACCATAATTAAAAAAATCTAATAACTTAATTAAAAAAGCTCAAGTAATATCTAATTGGAACAGATGAAAAAATTTAATTGAATATATATGCTAGATAAAAAATTAAACATGTTTTTATATAACGTTCAGCTACTCTACACATTATTAAACTCATTATGCGTAATCAACTATAAACAAAATGTATACATTATATTGCTCAAAGATATCCGGTTAACTTTCAATATTTTATAATTAAGTTGTTTTTACGTGTATTTTTTACGAAACATTGAAATATACTTAATCAATAATAAGTTTTTTATTTTCGTTATTATGATGTTTTTAAAAAAGTAATTATGTACGTGGAATTGCTTTTAGTACACACAATTTTTTAAGTGTTGAAAGTTCACATAGCATAATGCATTGCAAAGTAATGTTAAATTATGACTTATATTTACTATTATTGCCACCAATACATTACATACATAACATATAATATTATGTAAATTTTATCCTTGATAATGCGAGCACATATCATTAAAAAAAACATAGCTTTACTGATTATGCTCATTGGTACACAAAATATTTAATGTTTTCATGGTAAATAGAACAATTTACAGGAAAACCAAAACTTCACCTCTATTAATTGTCTTAGCCATTTACTTTTTATCGTGGTGTTTTAAACTATTTTTTACTGGAACAAACAATAATTTTTTATTTATGTATTATATTTATATCATAACACCGTGAAAAAATAGCAATGTATTTGAGTTCTACAAAATTAGTAGAACTAAAATACATTGCTATTTTTTCACCGTGTTATAAGGAGTTCTACCAAGTAAATGCCAATTTAATCAATATATTTATATCATTTTGAAAGCGTCAAATCTCAATTTTTGGAAAAAAAAATTAAAAAATGTGTCAAATTTTGAATCAAATAAAATTTATTTATTAAGAAAAGTCAGTCGTATATCAAAACCAATTTTATAATGATATTATATTATGCAAACAGACGTCTTCATTATATTATATTTTGTAGAATTATTATTACTATGTATATTAAAAAAAAGCACATAATGCTTAATATTATTTCCGCTATGTTAAATAATAATCATTTGTACCGATTTTGCTTATTGTGAGCATTATCAACTTATATCATACAAATTAAAACAATGGTGCTTATACAAATTGTCGAAAGCAATTAACAAAGTAATTTTTAAATAATTTAAAGATCAATTAAGTCTTTCATAATGCGTGGGATCAGGGGAACCGATTCTGGCCTTGATTATAAATATAGTGTTTTATTATTTAGATATGTAATTATAATTTTATGCTTATAATAAGAAAAACTAACCCTTTCCAAAATAACCATCGCCGTTGTCTTAAAAATAATCGAAATAACAAATTAATTCTCGATATAAAACGGTCTGTTAGCGACAGTAACTTTTTCTTATGGTTAATTCATAAAAGATCATCGGCTCTCATCTCTTTTGAGTGTTAATAAATGTTTGTTTTATATGTCATCTGACCCCATGAACTGTTTCCAAATATACACTGACATCGATTCGAAACAATGTCGCTCAACTGAAACGAATTGTTTCTCTTTTGCATTCAGTGCACATCGCCGATGAATGAGATTGTAAAATCTTCGAACAAAGATGGAGTCCACGCGCAGACAATACCTTGGGTCGATGGTCATATATTATATTGTTAATATATATATATGGAAGCTGTCATTGAGCTTTTAAGCTACTAAAAAAAGGTTTGCAATCATCATTTTGTAATTTAAGAAAGTTAGTTTTATATATTCTTAATTAAGATAATAAATGCAGGATGTAAAACATGCAGTAGTATTATTATATAAAGTACACATATTGATTATTGGCTACTGATAATTATTACTCATAATAGTATAATATAAAAATATTTTAATAAGATTTTTTAACCATTAATATACGGTTCTATTCCAAGTACAGCGGGTGGTCGGTTAACGAACAGTTCGGACTGCAAACAAATCGGACAACGAACACTATCACGAAAGATTTTTGTGTTCGTATAACTAGAACTGAAATGATTTTTATAGGCCACTTATTCTATCTGTAAAACTAATCGACGTTTTAGATTCGACAGAGTTTTGAAAACGGCCTGCTTTAAATTCGGTCTGTAATGTCATACCATGACGGAATTTATAGTAAATCGATTATTGGTTGACGAAAAATTCGGAAAACGAGCTTAGTAATGGAATAAATTTTGTTCGCCGACCGATCACCTAATGTATACAAAACGTTAGACACAAACTAATCGCCGAGAAAAATGATTTAACTAATTAGTTTTAAATGCTTCAGCTACACATTTTGTTTGTATTGGTGGTTTTTCATTCAAAATATCAAAAATTTATTCGTCTATTAAATGAAATTGTTCTGAAATAAATTATGTGTTTACTGAAATATTTCCGCTAAACATAGAGATATTGATATAAAGGTTATCTTTTAAGAATTCCAATTTAATAATTAAATAATTTTAATGATAAAAAAGCACAATATTTACTATTGTTTGCAAATTATTTTTTTTAAGATCACAAGCGGTATTTAGTTTGATTATGCTCGTAATTAAATGTAGAAATAGTGCGGTACAAAAATGTGGAAATAGTAGAAAAAACTGTGTTTCTGTTATTTGTGTATAATGCCTTCTCACCAACGAGTGACAGTTTATATTTAAAAATAATCAAACGATTAGCTACAAGAGCGTTTTATTTTTTTCTAAATATAGATAAGGTGCCATACGATTGAAATACGAAATATTAACGGTTAAACTTTTACTTTTTCTTGCTGCCATGTACCAAATAGTTGTAAAGTAGCGATTTTTTCTGCTAACTTTTAATATGATAATACAAGCCTGTATCAGTCGTCATGGTTCAAAATTTATAATATATTTCATAGTTAAAATATGCCAGTTTGCTCAGCGTTCTCGTTAAAATAGTTTCTACTTATTTGCATGTGGCTTCGATTCGCCATTTTAAATATTTTCGTTTTCTTAAGAACACGCCATGGACTAGATTGTGCGTTATTTCGTTGAAACTTTTCCTTGCGGTTTTAATACCATCTAATATATTTTTCAATGTACATGACAGTTGACCTCCATAGCACACTGGTAATGTTTTCTACTACAACCGTAAATATCCAAACAAGCACGATTGTATATCAATATTTTAGTGCATCTGTAATCAAATACAGATTATGCAGTTAAAATGAACGAGATGCAATTAAAATGCCCTATCACTCGGATGATGTAAGAGCATTGCAAAAGTTACGCAAGATATTGATTGAATGATAAAAATCTCTATTTGTATTTCCCTTTTTATGATAAATATTGCATTATGAATCTCAAAGATGTCGCAATGAAAATATTCATTAATTATTTAGGTGTTAATAATCGTCATTTTTTTGTGGAAAGACATTATATTTAAACAATTAAAAAAGATATTTATAAAATTTCAACGATTTTACATTTTAACGGTTAGGAGTAATTTTGCTGAAAGCTTTAAAAAAAAAGCTCGTACGTTTGTCAAAAATAAATTGCTCTAGTTCTTAGTCTACGAACGCTATTGCTGTGATTAAATTGAATTTTTATGTGAAAAAAATAATAGTAATAGAATTTATAATATTTTTGTCATATTTTCTGGATGGAATAGAAGATATTTATATAATAATACGAAATATACAATATTTAAAAAATATTGATGTCAAGATTGTCTATTTTCGTCTACAGCTGAGACCACATATGAAAGCGAGAAAAACTAGAATTTTTGTTGTAAGATTTTTAGTGCGGTGGAAAAATAGCACTGTATTTTAGTTCAACATTTTTTTTTATATAGTTGATAGCTATTTCGACTCACGCCATCGTCAAAACTATTCAGAATTACATAGTTCTGACGACTATGTGAGCCGAAATAGCTATCAACTACATAAAAAAAATGTGTTAAAAAATTCACCGTGTTATAATGGAGTTCTACCAATTAAATGCCAATTTAATCAATATAATTAGCTCAAATTAATTTACATTATTACTAATAATACATAGTAACATTTTTTTTTCTGTATTTAAAGAGCTTAAATGCATTTCGTTATAACAAAGAATATTTACAGTTATATGGGTATAATTGCTTGCAGTATGTCAACAGCCTCGCCCACAATTATTGTAAAATAGTACAACCCGATAGAAGTTCATCGACCGACGTTGGCGATACAAAGTTCTCCCAATACAGCTGTACTGTTAATTGATAGAAATGGAGACGTAGGTGGGTTGCGACATTTTGTTGCTTATTATAAATCAATATAGAGGTATTTTTAGACGACTGCTGCTATTTTTGCAAATAGAATCAATTATCCGTAAAAGAATTTTTATATTAGAATTTTTAATTCGTATTTTTTTCCAATATAAATTGTATTTTGGTTTACGAAAATATTTCGACAAAAAATGCGTTTGTTATAACATAATCTTTGAAGAAAATTTGATATTATCTTTCATTAAAATTTCAAGGTATTCACACAAATCTTTAATAATATCTGCTACCTATACGAAGCATATGGCGTCTTATCACATCTTTGAACATGATTTTCAATTCAGCCCTTTTTTAGAAAAGGTTTTTAATTTTTAGGCGTCATCTGTTACTTCTTGGTAGAAAGGCATTATATTTAATGTAATTAATGCATTATATATAATAAAAACACAGTTTTTAGTACGATTTCTTCAATTTATTATTTTTAAGATCAGGACCGGTTTCGTTCATTGCAAGCATTGTCGAGTCGTTGATTTTTAACGCTGATATATCGACTAATTGTATAAATATTATTAATTATATTAAAATATTCACAACATCGATTAATTTCCTTTTTACGTATTTTTTAAAATATATCCGCTTTTAATTGGAAGTATGTGTGATTTGATATTGTGTTTTAATAGACGGCGTTTAAATTAGAAATGATTTTAAAATTAGCCACTTTTTTCAGAGAAAGGAATAGCGTTTGAAAATAATCAATAATAATTATGATACACTGAAAAAAGCAACAGTAATTAATTAAATAATATTTCTTTTCCACAACTCGACCCCTTGACTTCACTTCGAAATACCGTGCACTTAGAATATTTAAAAAATTCCATACAAAATTGGTCTAGTATATTTGGAACAATCTCAAAATAACACTGTGACAAATGCGTGTTGCCAATCCACAGAGTGGTTTAAATATATTGAAGCTATCCATTGACGGCAAAATATATTTACCACATGTTAATTATTTAATAACCTTACTGTTTTTATGCGGGTGTTTCAATACGAGTGTATTAACCTGTTAAAATAATACGAATGAAAAATGTTTGTGGCTTCAGAATAACTAAGAAACACATTCCTTCGTCTCACGTATCAATGACTCAATAGCGTTTTACTCACGGCTCATCGTCTTCGTTGTATTTAAGTTAAACAATGAGTGACGAGTGTCTTTAATATTTTTTTATTGAATTTTTATAAACAATACGTGATTCATGATAAAAATCTGAAAATCAAACTTGTTAACATTCCTTATTACATTGTTCTAAGAAAAACGTCTAAATACGTTATTGTATTATACAATGACAGCGAGAGTCTAATAACTATATTATATTAATAAAATATATTATATTTTTACTGGTGTTTCAGTGACATTACACTTTAGTACATTCTTATTGTATCTAAGCGAATTTTTTTGTATTATTTCCATAATGTATATTATTAAAATCAGAACTAATTTCGTTCATAATGAGCATTCTCAAATGAAAAAAAAACAAAGCTATTTAGGCTTAATTATAAGTCAAACATTTCCAAATAAGAAGAACAATGAAAATATTTTCTGAAATAAAAAAAAACTATAATAAAATAAAACGTTTTACGAATAAAATTTTAAGGACCTCTTAAAATAAAATATCTACTATGTTAGTAATCAAAAATTACTCTAATTTAAAAGTCTATTATGCCTTAAAAAAAATTGAAATACTTATTAGTATGAATAGTTAAAGGCTCAATAATCGATTGAAAAAAATTGTGTATACTAAACTTAAGCCCGTGAAATTGTAAAACTATCGTATTTTGAGTTGTGAATTTCCGTACGATATTGCGACAAAATATTAAACAATTTTAAGTTTTACATAATGATTTGTTCTTTTTCCACAATTTTATTTTTAAAAATTTTAGGACCGGTTTTCTTCGTATTCTTGGTAATTACCAATATTTTGTATATATCTATAAATAGCTTCGTTTTAATTTTTATTGTATCAGTAGACAATTTTCGTCCTGAGGGAAATCTATAGTGTTTTTCTTAATATATTGAGAGCTGTGGAATCAGTAATATAACATGTGTTCTATTTTTCACAGCACGATTACACATTAACCTTTAACCGCCCAAGCATTTTTTTGTGAAATATTCGCGCGACCCGCAGTTGTTCTAAAAATAATTATATCTCTAAATCTATTCATTATATTTGGGTATAATAAGAAACATTATCAAAATAAAAGATTGTTTATAATTTACTAAAGCTTTATACGTAATTTTTCACATTTTATATAATTACGCGTTAAAGTTATAGAATAAAAACTTCTCTGAGGGGTTCGCGCACTCAGATTGGGAGCCATTGCCTCAAAGAAAAAATATTCTATGTATTGTATGAAAAAAATCTGTTTCCCCATCAAAATGAAGTGAATAGTGTAGATTAAGCTGATTTATTATGGTTCGCCTAAAATAACAACGCACATACCAAGAGCCAATATTGTAACACAGAGTTTTATATTATTCATTACGATAAAAATATTTTTTGGAACCAAAAATAAAATTATTGAACGGTATCTCAAAGACATTATTTATATAAGCTAAAATTCATATTTTGAATACTATCTACTCGATAGTGAAATGCACCATAATCACCGGTCCCTTACGGGACCGCTGGGCGTTTAAAGGTTAAAAGTGATATTTAATTTCAACCTGAGTTCTATAAAATTATTTTCAAAATAATACATGAAAGCATATTTAAAGTATGATTACTAAATATTTCATTTCAATGTACAGGCAATTGTATGGCGATGTATTGCTAAACCTTTATGTTATAAAGTAGGCTTTGCTTAAAAATCAAAGTGTATTCGTGTAATGTTTTGATTAGGGACGTACAGAAAAACAATGAAAAATACGTGACTTCCTCGATGAGATTGTATTGAAAAATACCTTTTACATTACGAAAATAAAGAAGCTATCACTAAGATGGTGGGTATGTTGCAGAAATACTTATTATTTGAAAGAATGCGTGTGTTTTGATTTTAGAAATAAGTCATGTTTTTAAAATATTTTACAAATTTGCATTAAAATTGCCACATAATGAATGTATAGTAAATACACACATCAGAGTTGTTACAACTTCTATTGATATATTTTTTTGTATAATATATGTTAATATTTTAATCTAATACGCTAACGTGCCAGATATTCCGATGTTTTAAATCACATAACATCGATTCAAATAAGAGTTTTTTGTAAAGTCAATTGAAATCAACTATGAACCGATGTTTAAAATCGTAGAGATTAAAATTGGCATAGGTGATAGAGCAAAGCTTTCACGGATGACACCATAAATCCTCAAATAAAGAAAACATTTACTTTTTTAATTTTCATTATTATATCATATAACGTTATTTTGATTGGCTTTAATTGTAAAATTAATATTTATTCTACTATTAAATGTTACAATATATTATTCAATTTATTCCCAAAATACAGAAATCATAAATATGGATTAAATATAAACGTATAAAATACGGAGCTTCCTTTCTTAATGGGAAAGCATCATAGTTAATAAAAAAAATTAAGTACTATTTCCACAATTATCCATGTTTAAGAATATGACTGTTTTCGTCCATTGCGAGAATTATCAACTGATAAACTGGTCCTGATGTAGAAAATCTGTAATTTTGAAACTAGAAATAAAAAAATAAATAGCATTATATTTAATCAAATTTTCATTTGACCTAGTAAATACTATAATTTTAAATATCAACTGATGATGATTGAATCTTTCAAATTTTAACAATTTTTTCATGTTTGTTACCCACAACATGGACTCATGGAGTCATTAACTGTAATTTTTAATGTGTATATTAAAGATTTGGTCGTGACTGACAAAATATATGTAAATATGATCGAGTTTGAATTGCTACAACTTTGTACGATTCCGCATGTTCAAAACATGTGGAATCGTACAAAGTTGTAGCAATTCAAATTTGATATTGAAATTCCATCAAGCACCTTCAGCCAATATCATAATAAATATGATCGAATTTCATTTAAAAATAACCAAAATTTGAACGGAATCAAAACATTTGTTGAACTATCAAATGATGATAAACACGAAAGAAAAACAATATAGTGATCTTAGTAAAAATATACGAAAACATAAATTTAGAAAAACATTTTCGTCACAGAATATCGTGTGTGTGTGTGTGGAGATGTGATGGCGCTCTTGACCCAACGCGGGGGTCACAGGTTCATTGACTAGTGAAGGTAATAGCTATGTTCATATACAGACGAAATACTGGGCGCTCAGCTTTCTAAAAACACACGTAACCACTGTCTCACTTTGAATGAGATATTATTTTATCTTCCATACTTAAATTGGACAAACAACAATACATAATATTATAAAAAAGTGTTTGAACGGTTGCATTATGTTAACACGTAACACTTTCACGAACTTAGAGTTAAACATTCTAAAAATAAAAACTCTAAAAAATACATTTATTGTTTAATATCCAACGTTAATACCCATTTCAGTTAGCAAGTAAAAAATATCAACTTAAGTACTCTTTAAGTAAAACCGATTCCATGTGTTTTTAATTAAAATGTGCGAAGTTAAATTTAGCACGTGTTTCCAATATATTACAAAAAAAAACTTATACTATTGGTTGAATTGTGAAAAATTGTAATAAATATGATAAGTAGAAATAATATTTTTTACGTTTTAAGTGAATTATTTTACGCCAAATAAGTTATTTATTCAATCATATAAATGTTATTGATTATTAACGTACACTAATAGTTTGTGTTTTTATAAAGATTTTTTTAAATATTCAAAATTGAATCGTGTAAAATCGTTTAAATTCTATATGTTTTGTCACTACAACTTAAGTTTCACCTTTTGATATCATCATGCATTCTATCACACGGATGCAATGTGTGAAAATGTGTACAGTTTTAAGTATTCAAATTTGTTATTAATATTCTATCAAGCATTTTCAGCGAATATTCTAAATTTTAAATATTCTTATATATTTATCGTAGCTTAGAATTTAAAACTCTTTTTTTAGTGAAGCTCAAAAATTAGATTGTAACCTCAAAGAACAACTCTAAGTTTTATTTAAACTTTTATTTACATCCTTGTAAAGTTCGATTAAATATTAATCCATATTTACTCAAATGTCATTATTATTTGTACAACGGTATGTTGTTATTTTATCCTGACAATGATAAATAGGACATAATAATAAAAAACGTATTATTATTAAGTCAATGAATGACTTTTTTGGTCAAACAAGTTTTATTCTCAAACCACCTTCAAAAGCACATCGGTAGTATAATAACCATCTGTGTGAATGAGCAGTGAATGTCATTTCAGATATTTTCTGAGTAATCGGTATTAAGAATATTCAAGAATGAAATCATTAAATGCTACATCTATCATATGATTGCAAAAGTACTATATACAAGTAACCTTATATTAAAGGAAGAAACACAATCTTGTATATTAGAGTAAACACTGTGAATAGGGGTAAAAATGTACACAAAATACAATATTAAAATCGAATAAATATCACTTTCAAGATTAAACTGTAACTTTAGTTGCAGTATCTATAATATAAAAATAAAATACAATTTATCATTTGTAGTACTCAAAAGGTTGATGAATTGATCGTTACGACGTTAAATTTGTTGAAAAAGCTCAGAATAATCAAAACTTTTTTGTATTATTATATAAAATTTTCGAACCACTATAAAAAGTGTTTTATTTTTGTAGTATTAGATATAGTTTTATTTATTAATCTGGTAACTGTAACGAAAAAAGTATTGTTTTTTATTCTTAACCTTCACATTACAATATTACTCCATACATTATGTCATTGGTAATGAATAGTTGAGGAATTTAAAACAAACAACCGATACATCCACTTTGCAATGTTAGTATTAACGATGTTTTATGCCAAAGTCTTAGTAATTTTAATAAATAACACTGCAATTTTTTTTACCAGCCTTATTAATGTTTGACGAAATCTCTATATATTGATTGAATTCGCATCGATTGATATTAGAATTGACATAATTTTCGTTGAATTGGTTCGTAGAAATAAACGCTTTGCTGTTTTTACTTTAAAATAAAATTTAATTGCTTATTTTTTTGCATTTCAAAATTATTAAGGATTTCATGTTGATGCATTATGCGTATTCATCTTTTGTTCCATTACGACAAAGTGTAAACTTTCTTTTATATGCCTCATGCGAGAATATTGTATTATTTTTGACAGTTGTTTGAAATTGGAAGAACAAAATAATTTGAAGCAATGACTACGTTTTGTTTTCTTCAAATATTAACACGGAAGAGGAAAATTTTGACATTAAATTTTAAATATTCGGTCGTTAATACGGTGACAGTTTATCATAACTTTCAAATAATTCGTATGACTAAGAAAAAAAACACGATGTCACTCAGTGATATTACTAGACAGATCTGATGTCATACACGTTTTATCCCACTTTCTGAATAGTAAACCAATCTTCAGACAGCGATAATTTTCAAATTCCTTTGGGTAGATTAACGATGTATCTACTCATATGTTTTGTACACTTTTTTGCATATCCCCTGCTTGGCGACGGAATACATTTTTACTTATTCTTAACCCATGTCAACATGTCATGTTCGTGGATATTTCATTTTTTTTCAACTATTTTTAGTCAGTATTTTTTCTTTATGATCTGTAGACTGGAATTAGTGGCATTTTTAGAGTTTAATATTCAAAAGACTAAAAAATTTGTGAATGAAAGATTTCCAAGAAAATTTATCCGACAGGAGCGTGTTATCGAAGTAAAAAAAACTATTTAGAGCTTTTTCGATGGACATCGAGTCCAATGGAGGATGCGAAAATGTTTTGAAAGTTTTTCATTTATCACTTCTTAAATGATAACTGTCACTTTTTGGTGGCAATGCACGTTTAAACAATAACAGTACTATTTCTACTCTATATTTTATGATCAGCAACAGTTTCGCTCATCATGCTCCTCATCAACTGATAGGACACTAATTGAAAAAAAGCGTTTTTAAATAATATTTTGAGTTAATATTTAGCAGATATTCATAACTAATATTTCAAAAACTAAAAAAGAAGAAAACAATCTACAGGAAATCTAACGTGACCTTTAAGTGCAGGATATTTTGATGATAAAAATTTTCCAACTTTTTCTTTTGTATGAGTCTTTTACGTTTGCTTTCGTTCTCTTATTGGATTATATGTTTGTCTTTATTTTGTTTGCAAACTATTATTTATAGTTTGCCATATTTACTTTTTTAATCAATTTATTTCATTTGAATGTATATTGAATGATTTTCTGGAAAATGTTTTTTTAGTTATTGATCCTTAGGCAGTTTTGAAAACTATCAAATAAGTTTTTAAAATAATCACATATCAATTATGCTTCAAAGCTTAGAGTTTTTTGTTAATGAATCATCTTACATATTTAGATAAACGACATAAATCATTGTACTAGGATTGAAAATGTTGAGTGGCGAAATCTTGGTTTTAAGTGACATACCAATAGAAATACAGAGAATTTTAACCATTCAATTTTATCATGTAGGAAGACCGCAAGTTATTCCAAGTGTTCACCAAATAAAATCAAATTTATACATAAGAAGTAATTAATCCATAATTTAATGCAAAATTTAAAAATGACTATTTTGGAATAGTAATCGTTAGCATTAGTTTTATGTTATAAAAAAATCATAAATTAAAAAAATCCTATAAGGGATATTGAACTCTTTACTACGTAATCCAGACATAATTAACCTTTAGTCCTCGGACCAGGATCGGCCCACCAAAATTATCTGCATCCAATAATTATAATTCTTATATGGTTAATATATATTTCCTAACGTAAAAAATTACATTTTTGTTACAAATTTATTTGTCCATCGTTTAAATTAAAACAAAACATTTTCTTTATTTTAGCCAGTGAAACGTAAAAAACATATGAATGTGACCTAAATAAAATTATTGAATATGATTGACATAATCAAAAAGTCTAAAACACAAAGAATTTACCAATATGTTATGACCGTCAAAGTCAAAGACGTAAATCATAAATAAAATCTGACGAAATTCGTTTAATTTATGGAAAATAAAGTCGTCAAATATAAATTATATTTGTATATAAAACCAAAAATAGGGTCCTCATTGATATAAGCTGTTGTTCGTATAATATATGATGGTCATCAATCAATTCATTGTCTTCCAATATGTCTAACGTTGTGTTGTCTTTTTGAGTTGGAGAATAAAAATAACTTGACATTCTGCATGTTACAAGAATAAACATTCTTTTTTTCTTCGCGCTTGAATTATTATGAGATGCCAACGAAATTTTTGGTATCCGATTTTTAACACTTTGTAGCTGTCAATTTGTGAAATTTTTTGATACCAAGTAAATACACCATGATGCATGGAAATTGATGTATAAAAAATGTTTCTAAAAGTGTTTATTTACATTATTTTGATGTCGCCCAGTATCTGAATAAAAACAATTAAAATTCAAATATACTAAAAATTATGTAACAGTGTTAATCGAAATAAATTAATTGATTACATTGAAGACTCATATTAAAATTTTTGAAGAGATAGATTAAAAAACGTTGCTAGAGAAAAAACGTAGATTCGGAGATAAGACAAAGATTTTTTTTTATTTAGAAAATAACGTAAACCAGTTTGGTACATTTTTTTTCTTACAATTCGGTAAGAAAATTTTGTCTTGTACGTTTTAAATGTTAGTGTAGTAGCATTAGGCCCTCAAAATGCCTTATAGCATATTCTTTTCAAACGTAAATTGCGGGAAATATAAGCTTTAATGCATGGTACAAAATGTACAAAAAATTATACGGAATTGCTTAAAAAATACGCAAATATTGGGAAAATGTGAATGCCGGGCACATAAGACCAAGGCTCAATATGATCAATTTTTGCGCATATTCGCAGAACAGTGTGAAATATTTTTGGGGTGTCAAGGCGTCAAACGGCAGAATACCGGTTTTAAAAAATAATTCTTTAGCTCTCTTCAAAACTGGTTTAGTGTTTCTTCGCGTCTAAACTGCAGCGAACAAATAACAAGACATCTTGTTGAAATATTTCTGCTTAAAGACTTCACAAATTTATCAGGTATCACATATAATGAAGCACGATGCATTTGATTAAGCAATGCAATAAGAATTAATAAATGAGTTAAGAATATTTGGCAAAATGAAGGACAAAATAAACGAAGTAAAATATTGGTAATGAAGTAAAAAAATGAATTATTGAAAAACGTCGGGCTTGTTTAATTGATTGATCATGGATTGTACAAAATTTCACAATTCAATTTGATTTTGGAACTCCTTCAGCATAGACGAGTCGTTCATCATTTTGGATACTTAACCATATATAGATTCTAAAATATAATAGACTATTTGCAGTTTAAAACGAAAGTGTTCACGGCTAGACAATTTCTAATATAAATGACCACTTATTGTCAAGAAACTTTATGGAAATCTTATAGAAACTATCATGGATCCATGAAAAAGTCAAAAAAATCACGTGTTTTTATTGCAGACATGTTAAAGACCGCTGTGCCATGGTGGTTGGGTAATGAATAGTAAATGAGTCCGCCTAGGAATCTGGTACAACGATTTTCTTGGAATTGTTTTCTGTAAAAACTTTAACTTCTGTGAATTTTAAGCCAAACTTTCAAGGTCAAATCGAATGACATATAATTATTTAAGGCTAGTCTAACACCATCAAAAATAAAAATTTACAAAAATACGATTAAATATTATTAAATTAAATTGTAATCTATTGGTTTTGAAAAAACTGTTTGCTATATCATTATTTTAATTTAAGTGACATCATCATTGTATATCACACATTATAATGAAACTTCTGGTTGCATGATCAATGCTTTACCTTACAAGATAAACCTCGAAAGTCACATTTTTGTTTATGAAATTCATCTTAGTGTGACTATGCTCAAAAATACATAATGTATTCTTCTGGCGATTTTTGAATTCTATTTCGAAATAAGTGCTGCCATGCGAAAAACAATATTCGTTATTTACTTTAAAAAAACAAAAACCCAATTATATTTTAATGATAGTTGATTATTATTTGTAGTAAAACCTTTCAAGAATAACTCATTAACAAGATTAATGGTTAATGAAAATTATCACTGGCAATTGTGTAAATTATTATAAGATCAATATTATTAAATTTGTTTTAGCTGCCATTTAGTTTTTGCCTTGGGATCTGTATTTTCCCGTAATTGATACATTTGGTATATAGACGATGCTCACTGTTTATTGTGCGTCTATTCTGTTGCATCCGTGTGGTAGAATACCTGAAGATTCCGAAAGACGAAACCCGGGTCGTTAGTTACAAAACATGTGGAATTGTACAAAGTTGTAACAATTTAAATGTCATATTCTTTATTTACTGAATGCATTGTTTTGTTAACAAATGCAAAACGCATAGTACAACTCGTCACTTCCTTGTTTGAATCTGTTAAGCCAACATTTTATATTAATATTACTCATTAATATTTAGCTGCTTAGTCATATGCAGCTACCTTTAAAAGTATTATAATTTTGCGTCGTATTTTTATATCCGCTACACGTGATGTGAAAATATAATATATACGCACAAAGTTCATCATTCTAGGAAGCTGTGAGTCGAGTTATTTTGTTATGTCATTGATAATATGATGAGTCACTCTTATAAATCGCCATTTTAATTTTAATTTCTATCAATGCTGCCGGCCTGCTTAAGGTTTGCACGAACCGGTTGTTGTTTATCGACGTTCAAGACTACAACGGCTTCGAAGCATTAGGTTTAGTCAAACAATAAATAAACGTACAACAGCGTGATAATGCAAAAGAACGTACATGTTAGACAGAATAAAAAAAGCTCGTGTTAATAACAATACGATATGATATAAATATTTATTGATAAACTCGTAATATGATATGTTAGTTTAAAGATCTTGGTAGTGTTTTAGTGATTTAAGACAACTCCACTGGCTTCCTTTGTAGATTTTACGAGGTCAAATTCCAAAATGGACAATTTTATAGTTTATTTCGATAAATTTTGAATTTTTTTCAAATTTAAAATTCCATCTCTTTTATTTGTATTTAAAAATGAGGCGCAGTGAAGGCGATTAGTTAAACATTTATCCTGTACTTGACTTATTCTTAGATCTCTACCGTCTTCGAAAAAAAGTGTCAAGCTAGTTAAAAGCATTTATAGTGGAAAATATTTGTTGATATAATTCTACTAGAAGTTTATAAAGTACTTGTTAATTAGTCAGTCCCATTTTTTGCCGCTGTAGTCAAGTACAAACCGGTTTCATTCATATAATATATGTCCTAGGCTTCGTGCTCAATTTAAATATTCTGTTGTACGGTTTAAATACAACAATAGTTTTTTTTATAAAAGTAAATCTCAAACAAATAGAATATATCAACTGTCGCAAAATTTTCAGGCATTAAATGCATTATTGCTATAAATTTCATCTTTAACCTTTTCCTTAATATATGTTTACGTAGTTAATCTACAGATGGAAGTTTATTCCGGACAAATTGCTCATGCGCAGTCCTTTCCTGTATTGTAACAGCGGCTGAACCATGTGATTGCTTAATTAACAAGTACCATATATATAATATTATACACTCCTCATTTTGAGCAAATCTGGCTGAAAATAAAACATTAATACAAAGCATTTTTTTATTTGATGTCGATATTCTTTGTATTCCCGAAGACGCAATAAAAATCTATAATTAAATATGTCATTATTTTTTATGGTAACGATATCTTTCGAATTTGTGTAAGTATTGGCTGCCGTGTGACGACATCTTACTGTAAAACCAGTCACTGCATGCAGTTTCGAAATAATTCACCGTTAACTTTTTGGTAGAATGACAACTTAAAAATTCAATATCATCTCGACGAAGCAGGTTCTATTTCAAATTTGCGTAGTTATGATTGTTCGATAACAGCGACTTGCATCATACCTTTGAATTTTAATTTACTTGAACTTAAACTTCTAATATTATATCATATTTGGATGCAGCATCTAAATTTAATATAAATAAATAGTTGTGTTAGTCGATATGACATATGTTCCGTATTTTCAATAAGCACCTTCTGACAAACTTTATCGTACAGTTACTCATTACCGATAAAAGCAATAAATCTAATACTTAGCTTTAAAATTATGAAAAGGTTGGGGCTATTTCCTCTTTACTAGACGTGGAAAAAAGTTGGGATCAAGTTGTAAGAATACGAGTTATCATAATTAATAACTAGTGAGACGTGAAAATCCAAATGGATATAAATTAAATATTGTAGTTGTAAGCTACTTACTTGTTCTACTTAAAATGTCTTAATGAAAAACAAAGCTACCGTCGAATCTAATGAAAGTGTGTATAATTCAATTGAAGATGTATTTCATTAAAGACTCAAGAAAGTAAACTATTTTCTTTGCAGTTTATGATATCGATTGAAGGTGCTTGATGAAAATTCAATATCAAATTCTAACTGCTGAAACTTTGTACGATTTCACATTTTTTTCAGTAGCGACCTAGGTTTCACATTTTGACATCTCAGTCATTCTATCACACGCATGCAACAGAATTGTTCTGTTATAAGTGACAAAACATGTACAAAGTTTCATCAATTCAAATATTTTACCTGTACGGTTTTACTGTAAAGGTATTTACAACAATGCTAGAAAAATGTTTTTTTTTTCGTTTTATTGGTAGAGCATTAATATCTATGACGCGTCAACGTCAGAGTTCTCATTTCTTATACATTTACTTATAAGATTGTATAATTGTCGTTGTTGACAGGCCTAAGTCGCTGCAATTGAAATGAAATGAATTAGAATACCACACTGATATAAGCTTTCTGCGATGATAAATTTGGATTATTAATAACCGTTAATTGAGTTTTTTGTAATGATGATTAATTAATGACAAACTTCTTTTTTGATTTCAGGGTTTGTGATAGTGGCATCTATAATATTACTGCTTCTTGGAATAGTGATTGCCATCTTCTTTACAGCTTGGTTGAGATTGATTATCGATCATGTAAGTCATAATCTTCATTTTTTTTCATTTAATTAAGCTCATTTTATAAATTAATAGGTTGACAGTTACTTTATTGAAGTTGGCTATCAAATGGTCGATAGAAAAGCATCGTCTTTATAAGAAAAGAAACATATATTTACTATAAAAAATCAATAATTGATAAAGTACTCTAGACATTCTTTGCTCGTCTAGAAATTTCTGTTGTCTACATGACTGGTAGAAAATTAAATAAATTAATACTGCAATGTTTCTGAAATTTATATTATAAAACTATGGATAAAGTACATAGCTTCATGATTTATTTATTTAAATAGTTGGTGATCTTTTGCGTACAGAGGTAGACATTTTTTCAAATGCTAGTCCATTTGAAGACGTTATTAGCATTTCAAAATATTCCACCACGTTAAACGGATATCCGCTTATTGCTTTGAAACTTACCATGTATATACAAGGCAATAAAAAATAATTTACGTCTCGCAATTCCCGAATTGATTCAGAGGCATGTAACAGATCTTTCAATGTGAACAACATGAAGAATACAATTATTTTATCTTTCAAGTTTTTGGATATATATAAACGATGTTGACCACTGTACCACGGACCAAATCCGTTTAATTCGAGCAATTAATCGATTTTTTAGAATGCATAGGTGTTTTTGATATCACTCATAAAATCTAAAAAAATGACCACAGCGAATAGTTAAGATAATCTCTACTAAAATACCTCCATAGAGAGGCCGTATGCTCTTTACATAGAGTGGAATATATGAATAAAATCTCTATTAAATTGAACAAAAAAACAGTGAAAAGTAATGAAAAAAACTTACTTTTCACTGTAATAAAAATGATCCATAATGGGCCAATTACAATAGTTTATATCGAAAAAAAACGGTTGTGTAAATGCAATATTTTTTTCATTGATCTTTTTAAATTTTACAGTCAAATGATTTGGGTATTTTGTTAGTGTGTTAAAATTATGATTAAAGTTATGTCAACTGAAAAATATAAATTTACTTCCTGATTATAATATATGTGTTTTTACTACACAAATAATTTTTGCCAGAAAACCTTCATATTTCAGTAGTAATTAAAAGCATGTTGAGTAGTTGTAAAAATGATTTTTTCTCAGTCATTGTTTCATTGTGTTTATATCGTATTAATGCATTTCCACAAATAAGTGACAATGAACGCATTAAAAGTGAATACTGTCACTTATTTGATTGCATTTTATAATCTCTAACGTAAATATATTCAATAAAATATATTTTATTTCATCTCTCAATAAAAGGTATGTTTAATATACTTTCGTAAAAATATTATTTCATTGTATACGGTCAAAAATTTTATGCGTTATCCTGCCTAGTTGTCGGAGTAAAGCATACCGATAATAACAACCTAAGTGAAGCAAATTTTTTCTTTGTTTAGAATAATAAAGAAAAATTCCTATAATGAAATTATTGTAGCGTAGCGGTTAGTGAGCTCTGGTCTTCGGTTTCGAGATAACATAATGTTGGATGTTCCACTGACCTTATTAAAATACATTTCTCAGCGACGCGCTGCTGCATACTTAACAAATTTAAATACTTCGATATTTTTACCAAGAGGTGGTTCAGATTGCCAACTGCTTTGCCCGTTTCTACGAATGATATTGCAAATTTTCTACATCGATCTTGTAATAAAAAATTGCCTTAAAATATTAATTACAATAATTATAATAATGGCGTCAAAAAATGTTCAATTTTTTAGTCGTTTGTTACGTTAAACGAAGTTCCTATTTTCATATTCAAAGATCGATCATCATTTGATATAGCTAGGCAAAAATGGTATCAAAAAACGTACATTTTCGACTTAACCTCAGCGTTTCGTTACGTTAAAAAAATCGTGTTACATAAAATTAAACTCATTGTAATTGAAAGCCTTGCCTAAAGTCGTTTACATACCAAAGATCGACATCATTTGACATTGCAAAAAAAGAATGAAACTTTTAAAATGGCGTCCAAAAACTCCCTTAAATTTCATGTTCAGATTATTTTTTTGTCCATTAACTCTCTAATTGATTGACAGTAAAAACGTCTCAACTATCGAGACGGTAATACATGTAAATGAGTCGATAAATATATTTTGCGCCTATATCGCATAAAACACAATTTTTTACATTGAATTATTTAAATATTTATGCTTCACGGCTTCACAAATTTACCACTGTATTAAGCAACAAAAATAATAAATTAATTCACATAATTTTAATATATATATATGACTTAAAATATTATCAAATAAATAAACATACTAAGCAGCTTTGAAAGGGTTAAAATTAGAGTGGTTCTTTCTGCAAGTTCAACTAATCTGTTAAGCACGAGGAAATAAATTAAAATATTTATTAACAAATTTCCGGGATGTCAGCTTGCTACAATTTCATATATTTTTTTTAACTTAATGCTACGTTTACACAAAACAACGAGCTTATATTCGATGATTTTTTTCCTGCATAACGGAAAGTAAAAAATACACGTGTGATTTTAACGTTGTTTTTTTTTTTTGCTGTCAAACTTGATTCACTTCCTAGGTGAACGATTATCGCTTGTTTGAATTTGAACGAGTTGGTTTTCGATACGCACCAATGCTTACCGCATATACGTCAGTTAACTATTCTCTAGTCGTTGGAACTATTTCTTAGACGCCCGAAAGACATAATCTTTGGTTTGCTAAAAATAGTTCGACTTTTTTATATGTTTATGAATGGAATGGACAAATTTTATGACAGTCGAAATATTGAATCTGAATCGAGTTGCTTGTATTTTACTAGGGTGATTATATGTCTATTTTTACGATTCAGGGCCAAAATTATTAAAAGGTTGATGGCATTTATACACTCTCTACTTTTAATGACAATTTTTTTATATAATTTATGATATCGACTGAAGGTGTTGAAGACTTGGAATTTCAATATCAAATTTGAATTGTTAAAACTTTGTACGATTCCATATGTTTTGTCTCTAACGAACCGGGTTACGCCTTTCGGCATCTTCAGGCATTCTATCACATGGATGCAACAGACAGGCAGTTGTCAGTTCTGTCAGTGGAACCGTACAAAGTTGGAGCAATTCAAATTTTACAAATTTTTGAATTGATTTAAAAAAACCCTTGAATTTACATGATCGAATTTCGACTTCACCATTAACTCGTTCCCTCTGATGATGTATATAAAAGATATTTGCACTCTGAATATTTCAGTAGTATAAATGGTAACCCATTTTATTGCTATTATCCAGAATAAAAATCTAGTATTGCTAACTTTCTATTATTAACACTCTGAAATCGGCTGTCTCAACAGGTGAGATGGAAACGAAACTCCGGTCGTTAGTGACAAAAGATGTTGAATCGTAAAAAGTTGTAACAATTGAAATAAATATTAACGTTCTTAATTTTATGTAAATACCTAAAAAATGATCATAGACATTTGTTACATGCTTTTATAGATATTTTTTATTTATTTACTAACTTACTAAAATCGGTTATGTGTTATTATCATGATTATTATAGAATGTATAACTTTTCAAAATAATCTTTTATATCTAAAGATTTACTTAATGTAAATTATCGCTACATGTTTTTAAAATGACATAGTGGCATGAAGTATTTCTATCTGAATGGACCAGATCCCATTTACCCAAGAATCGAATAGCTTAGTCTAGTGTTCTTCACGGATGCTTATAGTATAATATATTAAATGACCTCGTTACACTAGAATAAGCAATGCTCATCTCTTGACTATAGATAAAATTGAAACCGACACGGTAGTGAGAATGATACCACGCGATAAATACGTCAATCATTAGGTCGAAGTGTTTGAAGATGTTTTTCCACTGGCAACTTTCTTCATTATATTTTATCATTTAGACATATAAAATCACTGACGAATAACCAGCCATACATATATTATAATTAAATTCAAAACCTATAAAACAAAACAAACAGAAGTTATAAACGTTGTTCAAAATACTCTCAAATATATATTTCAATGAAATATTTCAAGCGAGTATTTTTGTGCTAGCAAAAACTAGCAATAAAACACTTTTATTATCAAGTAGAAACATTGAATGATTATATTTTTACATTTAAAATTTAATAAGAATCAAAAAAAATATGAAGTTGATGACTTCAATAGCTTTCAAAATAATCTTACGTATGTTTGATTTAACTAATGATAATTTGAAACATTGTACGATTGTTGCGTTTGTAAACAGCAATGTCAGAACTTTTTTGCTGTAAAAAGCTTCCAATGGTGAACTTCACTGTTACTTTTCAAATTAAATAAAATTGAACGACTGTCACTTATTTGTGGTAAGGCTTTGTATATTAATAAAGATAAGGCAAATCTTATTACTACTTCTGTAATGTTGTATTATAAAAATCGGAAACAACTTTGTTAATCGCAAACGTTTTGAACTAATAAAAGCTTACTCAAAGTTTGTATTAATAGTCTTGTCTTAATCTGTTAGAAATTAGGTGTCAATGCTCACGATTAGCAAATCCGGTTCCGATCTTAACAATATATTTTTTTTGAAATTGTTATAAGCGTTGCGTTGATTTTGTTACTTATTTAAAATAGCCTATTATCTTTATTGACTGAATTGGCATTTACTTCGTAGAACTCCATTAAAATGCGGTGAAAAAATAGCAATGTATTTTAGTTCTACAAAATTTATAAGATAATTATTTCGGCTCACGCCATCGTCAAGACTATGTTAAAACGTACATTTGCTTATCTATATATAGCTGTGTAGAAAAGGTACACAATACATCTTCTCTCCTGCATTTTTGAAATTATTGGCACAATATGAAGCTAGGGTGTTAAAACAGAGGAAAAGATGTATTGTACATTCCACCGTGAAAAAAAATGAAATGGGCCGCTTTCTTCGCATCTTTATATATTTTTAAATGGTATTTTTAGCGAATATAAAAAAATGCAATAACGTAGATGCAATATAACATTATAACGAGATAAAATTTCCTACGTAATTATCGTTAATTTTATATTAAAATGTAGCCCAATCAAACGATAGAATTAGCATTTAAATATAATGCGTTTATACTAAGGAAAAATGGATTTTATTATAATTATCGAAATATCTCAAATTTAATGACGCTCATGAATATGTTTTTATGTACTTAGTTTTTTTTTGTCGAACGTTAATCAGTAACAATTGAAAGGTCAAGCAGTTTTTATTAGAAGGCAGTTATTAAAATCAAAGGAAATTTATGTATTTTGCATCATTACTACTACTTTTTATATATGTATATGGTATTAAAATGTAACATACGTAGTGAATTTGTCTATGAACTGATTAATCTTACGTTTTTCTTCATTTCTTCTACATACCATACAAAATAGTTTTTTCTGAATGATTAATATTATATCTTATACTGAGTTTTTGTATTAAATGTGAATCACTTTTAGGGCTTTAACGATCACTTCTCGATAAAAAGGTATGTTATTTAAAATAATAAAAACGCATTTTTAATACAATTTCCACAATACATTTTATGATCAGGACCGGTTTTATTTGATTATACTCGATAATAATCCAGTAACAGGAATTGGCGTATGGGAATTTTTTATACACCTACACATTAGTTACACCAGAAAAATTCTTCTGTCACTTCTTGATGCAAAATCATGATATTTTTAATTATAAAAGCACATTTTTAGTACAATTGATCAAGACCGATTTTGCTCATCGTGGGCGACAATCGATATGTTGGTAACACTAGCAATGAGTGACAATAAATAGTGGATATAGTAATAAAAATGTAGAATAATTGTTTGATATTAAATATACTACGAATATTGAAATAATTTCAATTAAAATTAGCAATCATTTCCGATGTTCTATAAAACTTTGCACAACGCATTAATAATTGCAGAATTTCAGTTTTTGTTTTACGGTAGTACGCAATACTAAAAAACATGCATAACCTAACAAAGATGTCGGCGAATTTCGCTTCCGTCTTACGAGCGGCGGAATACCGATAATTATCGTAATTTTCTCTAGGAAGTAATATTACTGTCTGATACTAATTACACTACCAAATAATGACCGTGTTGTTTTTTTTTTATTGCGAAACATAATACTATTCTCCAAAGGATTATATGGTTTTGTAAAAACTGTAAAATATTTTTATTCTTAGAAGTCGTGACAGCTCATTTGAGAGAGCGAGCAGGGCAACACAGAAATCTATAAAATCTATTAATACCGGTACTTTGATATTACACATTAAATGCCGGCTACAATTTAAGTACCGGTGTTGAGAAAAGAGGTTAAAAGAAGCGAAATTGTATTAGTGTATGTTAATAAACGTCAGAAATTGTTCAGATTAACCACAATATTTAAAAAAGATTCTAAAAAACTTCTATCTATATAGCTGATCTAAATTTATGTCAAGTAATAGTTTTGACACGGTGTAAAATAGCATTGTATTTTAGTTCTATAAAATTTATTAAATATATAGTTGATAGCTATTTCGGCTTACGCCTTCATCAGAACTATGTTTAAGCATTCTTTTACTTACCTAGCTGCTTAGAAGATGTAAACAATACATCTTATCTTCTGTTTTATTAGCATAATATAAAGCTATGGTGTTAAAACAGAAGATAAGATGTATTGTGTACCTTTTTTCACCGTGTTATAATGGAGTTCTACCAAGTAAATGCCAATTCAATCAATAATAGTTCTGACGTAAGCCAAAATGTCTATCAAGATTATATAAAATAAATGGCAAAGCTAAATATAGATATGTTTACCAAATAAAGGAGTTCTACCAAGTAAATGCCAATCCAATTAATAAAATATAACAATACTTATGTTCAAATAATTATTCCCGGAAAAGAATTAAAAAATATATGCGATACGTTGAATTTATAATAAAACCGTTAGGATGAATTTCCAACAAATCCATTTGAATTTGAATTGTCAAAACTTTGTACGATTCCACATTTTTTGTCACTGACGGTCCGTGTCTCGCATTTCGGCATCTCCAGGCATTCTATCACACGAATGCAACAGAATTGTCGAAATTGAGAGAACTAATAGAATGTCCGAAGATGCCAAAAGGTGAAACCCGGGTGGTTAGTGATAAAACATGAGGAATCGTACAAATTTTTAATAATTTTAATTTAATATTGAAATTTCATCGAACATCTTCAGTTGATATCATAAATTGAATCGATTTGAAATAATCAAAATGATATCGTTGTGAACATAAGTGAGTTCAGACGAATGTTATTTTTTCAGTTAAAGTAGACATTTCATGAGCTTACTTGGTTGAATTTTTTTTTTGCAATCCTTATTGATTGTTTTACTGTGTATTTGTTGAATTTCCAACACTTTATATTTAAATATGTTACGGTGCAAAAGCAATGAATTGATAAATTGTAAGTTTTGTACCGTGTAGCTATAAATAAATAAATTAATTAATAAATAAACACAGTAAATGAACTCAAAATTGTATCATGTTTACTGTAGGACCATGTTTTCTCTCTGGCGGTTGATTTTATAGACCAATTAAAAAGTATCCATTACCTTAGAAATTGCATTGTTGTCCATTGTCTATTGTTAATCGTACACGCGTGATTATTGCATAGTTCTTCAACAATTTCGTTTCATATTTTCCAGGAACTAGTGCTGAAGACTGGATCTCAGACTTTCGGATGGTGGGCGAAGCCTCCAGTGTCTCCGAAGATCAGGATATACATTTACAATGTGACAAACGCCGACGAGTTCCTCAACAATGGGTCGAAGCCGATTCTCGACGAGTTGGGGCCATACGTTTACACGTAAGTATTGTATTGTAACAAAACAACCTGATGAATTAAAAGAATTGAATAATATTGAAGTGTATGATGCCATATACGCTTACCTAATAAATTTAAACGATACATGCATTATCAAAAAGTATACGATTTTGAATAACTGGGTAATACTAAATAAATGAGTTTTGTGCTCCTCAACCGTGACTGTTGTAAAATTAATTTTTTGATGTAATGCATGTTTTGTCTAAATGCGCCACTCGTATAACACGATAATATAATATAACATTACATAATATCGTATCAATTAATTCAGTGGTGTTCATCGTTTTATATAATGTTTTTATTTTTCACGTATAGCAACATTTTCCATGCGAAAATGTCTAATTTTATAGCTTCAAATTAGAATCATTATCGAAGATGTAAATCACTTTTAAGGTGTTAACTGTCACTTCTTGATGGGAAGGCATGATATTTTAAATAATAAAAACACGTTATTTTTAGTACTTATTTCCACAATATATTTTTTGATCAGAACCGGTTTCGCTCATCGCGAGCATTATTAACTGATACAATACAATTTACAAACAAGTCTATTTATAAAAAAAAAAAAATGTAAATACAAAGAATGAGAGAAGTGTTGAGATACGCGTCGTATTTTGTAAAAAAATCATTAGATTTATATTAACACACTGTATGTACGCATAAACACATATCTATATGCATAAAAATCAATGTATATGTGTGTGTGTGTTTGTCCTTTATGCATTACTAAACCATTCACCCGATCGATAAAAAACTTTACCAGTTTCTTGAATACACTCCCGCAAATGTTTCTAAACTACCACTCTTTTTCCAACCCCCCTTCCAAACAGTAAATAAATTGAATAAAAACGACACTATTAACAATTAAGTTGTTCACTTTTAAGATGTTGACTGTCGCTTTTTGTTGAAAATGCATGATATTTTAAATAATAAAAACACATTTTTAGTACTTTTTTCCACAATATATTTTATGATCAGGACCGGTTTTGGTTGATGTAACCAGTTGATAATGCTTTTGCGTTGAGCGAAACATATCCTGATAAAAAAAATATATTGTGAAAATAGGTACAAAAATGTGTTTTTATTTTAAAAAAAAATTGTTAAGAGTATCGCTTATTTGTTATCATAACGAGTTTCATTGAATTTCTTTACTATGAGATCGCAGCAACGCTCGACGGTTCAGCTAGTATAAAAAATTGAAGAGACGTCGAATATGCGTTTGGTGAGTTAGGAATTGATTTGAGTTTGTTTGTACCAAATATTGTCAATTTTTGCTACAAACCCTCTTATAAAGCTGTAACACACCATAGTAATTTTGTGCTACACGAATATAATGCATAACATAAAGGAAGGCTCATGTAAGCAACCTTTTTCGATATAAAGAGATGAAATGGCTTAAAAAGGTAAAATATTCATATCTTTCATAATTTTAAATACCTTGTCGGATCGAAATAATTAATTGACCGAATGTCAGAAACTCAGCGTGGTGTAAAGACATGTCAAAAGCGTAATACTCTTTTAAAAAATACAAAATATTATTTGCAACAACGAGAATTAATCAGCGATTACTATTATTTAGAAATCACATTTCCAGGCCGGAAACATTGACTCAGAAATTCAAATCTGTTTCACGTTCCTTTCATTAAATATTATGAGATGGAGAAATTGAAACATAACCAAAAATTTATGACTACTATTAGAATGTTCAAAATACCAAAAAAACATAATGATACCAAAATAACATGTTACAGATAATTTTGATTTTTGTAAAAAAGATGGTTTACCACTACTAATTAATTTTGAAATTAATTGTGTAAGTCTGATATGTATTTTGATTGTTGTGTCTAGCCTTCTTACCACGCCCACAAAATAATTTATTTTAATAAGAATTACAATCATTGTTTACTTCTGGAATAAATAACATTTTGATACAATTGTTCCGAATATGCTTGTCAACTTTGAAGATTTCTATTAAAAGTTTTGTATTAAAAATAATAGGTTTTGGTACGTTATATTGGTGCATTGGTCAATGCTATTGGATTCCATGACAGATGTCATAGATTCAAATTAAAATAGGAACAGTTGTATAATTTGATCTCTCAATTGATAAAATAGATTTCTGCGTAACGTAAATTTATCAATTATTATTTCATTTGCTATACGTGTCAAAATGATACTTAGTTTACTGTGAATGCGGAATTTTATAATCGATATTGCCAGCGGCTGTAGAATTGACAGAAATTATTTTAACGCCAGTTAAATTTTGTAATACAAAACCTGTTTCCGGTCACTTAATAATAATAAAATTCTGTACTAAGATAACGTAAGAAAAAAATGGAACATTTTAACTTTGTTTTACGAATAATTAATATTCAAACACATATATTTCAAAAAGAATTTATTGATTGATATAAAAAAAATGTCGAATATTTTGTAATATTTCGAAATCTAATTTATATTTTCCTATTAAAGCTTTATAGAATTTCTTAATAATAATCACTTCGTGGCATAATAATTAACAATCTACATACTGAGAAATGGTTTTAAGTTTCATAATTCATATAAAACCGATTATCTAGTGAAAAAATTGACACGATGGCTATAGAAAATAACAATGGATAGTTTCTATAAAACTGAAACAATATTGAATAGATAGATATTTGTTAAAGAAAACTCACATTATAATAATACACTCATAGAAAGTCAAACGACAGTAAAAATTAAAAATTTGATGTCCGTCGTTTAAATATCACCTGGTTTTAACGTCATTAGAAACCGTCTTTGGCGTTTTAAAAACAAAATAGTAATTTTAATGAGATGGAAATTATGATCAAGTGTGATTACTTCTTAAGTGAGTTGTTATGCAAACATACTTCTCCTCGAATAACCATTTAATGATAATGTTAGATAATAGATGCTAGTTCAATATACGTTCGCGGGAAATGAAAACATTGACTCTTAGAAACACCCACTGAAAACTTTACTAAAAAATGCGCAGTTTCGGCTTAATTCAGCAACTATTCAGCAAATAAAACATTCGTCTGAAACGCAACAAAAATATACCACGTGTTAAATTATTGCTTAAGCAATCAAATTGTTTCATACCCAGAGAAAATATGGTTTTCAAGTATTAAATTTATTATTTCAATCTTCAAATATTATTTTAATGTTGAAGAGAAATAATTCGGTATTGCGCCGCCGTTATAACTCAGTTATTTCTTCATTGATTTGCCTTGGCTAGGGTTAATCAAACCGTGGCGCGTTGCTTTTTTGCTTCAACTTATTCTCTCCATAAATGAATCCGTCTTTATTGTTTCAATATTTGAGTCGCCTCAGTTCAATTTAAAACAGATTTATTACTCAACAGTTTGTACCATTTTTGACAGTTTACAATTGTAGGATGTGAACGACGTGTGTGTTAGACAGTGTGAGCCCGACGCGGTGCGATTGTAGGTGGACGCTTCAATAAAATTATGTCTTTTTGACTGAGGTAAATTTACAATTTTAAATGCTTGATTAACTTTTTCGTTTTCGTCCCCTAAGTAAACCATAATACATCCTATTTTCTAACCCAGTAATGAACGTGAGACAGTAGAATATATGGTTTTCGAAAGGCTAGCTGCCCTAGACTAGACAATTAATTAAGCTCTGACCGACAGTTAAAATCCTTCAAAAGTCAATAGTTATTAAAGTATATCAATTGTATCATTTAAAAGCATGTTTTTAAACAAAAACAATCAAATAAACTTTGTTGACAACGATATCCCCAGCACTAAGCAAAAAACCGCAAATATTATATATGTAGAAAATACGACGCTTTCTGACCTATTTATTTCAATAGTGCTTAATCCGTCAGCAGCTGAATCATCTAAGGATTCTAAGGGATATTCGGACATAGAATAATTCAAAAATGTCTTCAATAACATTGGTGTCAATCAAACATATAAAGATTTTCAACACAGATCAACCTGTATTGTAATAATAAATATATTATATATCAACACATTGCGATCAACAGTTGAGATTCATTTGACTGATCATGATCATAAAACTATACGATAGTTGAAACAATTCTTAAAAATAAGGTCAAATATAATGTTCATCCGTTACATGAGCAATATTGTAAGCAGAATAACAAAAAAAAAACGAACGGTATTGTACGACAAGCAGTTTCACTTTCTTAGTCCAAAAAATTCCCCCTCGCTCAAACTCGGCACTCCGCTAACTGTAACCGCCATTCAATGTAACGACACGCAGTTATGTATGCTAACATATTTTGAGCGTAGGTGCAGTTTTTGTCGAATGCCTCATTCTTCCATCAAACGGATCCCAATACATATTGTTCACTGATTCGATGCAATTTGAGGATGTAATAAAATGTAACGCGAATAACGAACCTATGCGGGCAAGCTCTTAATTTGTTTTTGTGTTTATCAATGAAGTTAAGACATTTAAAAAAAATTGAGCAATTTAGATTCATCCATAAACGTATTTCATGAATTGGAAAACTTTTCTACACACTTAGCATATTTTTTATGTTTAGTATTCAATGTATAGAATTACTTTAAACTTTTATGGAACGCTCACCCAAACTTCGCGGAAAAGTTGTTGAGTTTCAGATCGAGAAGAAAATAGTTGCATAAAAAGTAAATTCCCATATAGTAGGTGATCGATTAACGAACATAATCTGTTCCAAGACTATATTCACTATTCAAATTGCTCGTTAACCGATCATCAAGTTTTACAGATAGAATAAGTAGATTAGAAGATCATTTTAATTCGTTATCCGAATATGCGTTCGTTGTCCGAACACAAAAAAAAATGTGATAGTGTTGAGTTGTGCACTGTTTGTTAACTTGTCGCCGACTGAATTTAATTATTGCAAACTGATATGCCTTTTTAAATTTTTAATTAATAAATGTCCTTCACTGTGAAAAATTTAAATTGTCTTGAATATTTATAAAACTTTAACATTTAATAATACCAAACGTTTTTATTTCATCATTGTACAATCGAAAATTCTTGACCTGTCGCAAAAATTATCTCACCAATGTATAAAGCAGACCAAACACTTTTTTACAATGCCTCTGCAAGAATAATATATTTTATTATGTTTTTGGGAAAAAAAATATTTAAAGAATTATATTCTCAATGAATTGATTTTACGTGTGAATTTTACGCAAGGTCGTTATTATATCTGATTTTCGAAATGTATCTAAACAAAATGGTTTTGAATAACAGTTCCCACTGTCTAATAACAAACAGTGTTTGATAATAATTGTTAATTATTTTAACAATCAAATTTTAGAACCATCTATCACAAGTTGAATATGAATTATTCAGAATTTATACATTATCATATATAATATTACGTATAGAGTAGTTATATATACAATTGTTAACTTTCCGTTGGGTCCAATCGTCCTTCGACTATTTTAACATATGTTGTGATATATTTGTAAATATAACATATTTATTTAATCTAAATTTACTTAGTAGTACTCCAATATGATACGGTAGAAGAATTAATAGTTTTGAAATTGGCTAAAGCCATGAAATCAATGTATTAACTTTATTACTTGCAAGCATATTTAATTTTTAGTTAGCTTCTGGTTTCATAAGTCTTTTGTAACAATTAATAATAAAGTATTTTAGCTAATATTTAAAGACTCTATAGTATTGAAGTCATCCAGACCGATTATACAAAAAGTAAAATATATCTCTTTCTAATATTTTATTTAATTGGCTAAAATCAGAAGTGTTTGGATGTATTTAGATAAGTTTTAATATGCTTAGTAATTAAATAGAAAAACATTTAGTTTACAATAAATACATCTAGTTG
Source organism: Himalopsyche japonica (assembly GCA_028555115.1). Lineage (NCBI taxonomy): Eukaryota > Metazoa > Arthropoda > Insecta > Trichoptera > Rhyacophilidae > Himalopsyche > Himalopsyche japonica. The sequence goes on along the minus strand of JAHFWJ010000508.1, from coordinate 180,113 downwards.
GAATGCTATTTCAACGTCACCCAGTCGATTAAACTATTTTTTTATCTAATATTTATCAATTCAACGTTTTTTGGAAGCAAACCTAATTATCACTTTTAAGGTGTAAACTGTTACTTCTTGATGGAAATGGATAATAAATTAAATAATACCAACACCTTTTTAGTACTATTTCCACTAAATGTTTATTTATTGATCTGGCGATCGATCATGGCGAGCGTTATCAACTAATGATATAAAAATTACCAACAAGCCTATTTTTATAATTTATGATATCGGCTGAAGGTGCTTCAGTGGTATTCCAATATCAAATTTGAACGGTCAGTTATGTTGTACATGTGTAATAGAATGCCTGACGATGTCGAAAGGCAAAACCTGGAACGTAAGTGAAAAAACTTTCGAAGTCGTACAAAGTTTCAATAATTCAAATTTGACTCCTTATCAGTTGATATTGCTTTTGATGAGCGAAACCGATCGTGATATGTTGAAAATCTTTCGTTGAAAATTCCTGTGCTATTTTTAATCGTATGATTTTTTAAAAATATTAAGTAGTTCATTTTAACTCGCATAGAAACAAATATTGACATTACGCAACTGTTTCCCAACAACGTCAAAGAGATATAATATACGTATGTAAATTAATAACTGTTGGTCTGATTTGAGAACAATTCTGAAGTAATTCGTCGAAATAAAACGAATAAATTAGCATTAAATAATATTATGTATTGTGAAAACTTATGCTTTTTTGGCAAGAAATACTTTCACTTTTAATCGTTTTTTTATTTTTGGTTCCCAAGCTTTCATTCATCTGTTGTACATTTTATTTCTCACAACTCGCACATGAATCTGCACAGGGTTGTACCCAACAAAAATTAATTGTGTCCACTATAAAATAACTAATTCTTTAAAAGTTAATTATCATAGATAATAATGCAAACATGTAATAGCACACGCTCAATAGCTAAATTTTCTTTAATTGTGCCTGTGTTTACTTTATATAATTCAAAAAAAGAATTTTAATTTCAGTCCAATTAATACTGAAGAATCGTAATTTAAAAGTAATTAATCGACAAGATTAATACAAATTATTACCCAGGGCTTATAGTGTGTTCCTTTTTTAATCTTCTAAATAAATATTGTATAGTTATTCGAACATCTCAATAGATGTCATTATAAATATTATGTACTCAAAAGAATTTTTTATTATGTGATTACCGTTTATTATATTTAATTAATTTAAATCGCTCGTATGTAATGTGAGTTTAAATTTTAGTCGAATTATTTACTCGATAAGAATCGTAGATGCTTTGCATTGATGATGAATTTAATGAACAGTCAAAATGCAACAAACGTTCAAATGAGTATTTCAATAACCTTTTAGTCGCCAGCGTCGCAGACATGCCTTAGAATAAAACAGTTACCAACTAAAATGTGTTCCACAATTTGGCGCACTACTAATTAAAACCCAATTAGGATGTATCGAATATTGGCAACCAGATGGTCAATCGATTTCATACAAAGATCATCATAAGCTAAACTATATTCTTATATAGTTCACGTATTAACCTTGTGATTCCATTAAAAATTACTCATAACAATATATACGCGTTAATTTATTAATAATTTAGATTGACACACGTCAGAAACATGTCAATTAGGTCATAATAATTACGTGTTTATAACTTGTTGGTCAGGTTTTATTTGACGCAGCAGCATTCCCTTAGCTCAATACTTGACTATTGAAGTGTGCTATTTAATGTATTATTTATGAGCACGTAGGATACGATCATTGAAAACTATTGGAAAACTTCGATAAGTTTTACAATATTTAAACACGTATATGCATGAGATAGAAAAAATAATCCTTTTTGGATTATTATGCAATAAATACATTAATTCTAGCAAGTATTTATTTGAAGTAATTAGTTAATGAGTACTGTAATTTCTAATATACTTTATCACTGAAAGAGTAAACTTTTGACTATTTAAAATGCGTTGATAACTTTTTTCAGTGATGCCATCAAATCCGACAGCTCCGACAGTAATGAAGCTCGGCAACCGGTGGTTAAAATTAGTTACTTTCAAGGTGCCAACTAATAAATCGAAGTCTAAGTTGAAAGTCATATTTAAGTTTGCTTTTTGAATGGCATAATAAAACATAGTTTTTAGTACTCTTTTTACAATTTTGTATTATCAAGAACGGGACGAAAGAATCATTAAATGATGGAAGGATGCTTTCGGTTGATATTGCTCACGATAAGCGACACCGGTATTGATTTATCTTAATAATAATTGTGTTAATAGTATTTAAAATTCTGTTGTATTGTTTGTAATAACATTCCTTTTCCCAAGAAATGATATTGTGGTTAACAAATTAAAAGTGACTTATCTTTGTAGTTGTAATATTGCGTTTAAATCGATTTCGCACATTAAGTAAGCATATTTTCTGGTAGAAAGCCATTGATTGATTGGTATTTACTTGATAGAACTCCATTATAACACGGTGAAAAAATAACAGTGTATATTAGTAAATTTTGTAGAACTAAAATACATTGCTATTTTTTCACCGTGTAGTAGAAAGTTCACACAAAACATCATTCAAACTCATTTTTTTATTTCTTAAAAGAAGATGACTTGCTTAAAATTAAAGTTAATTCGTCAGACGTTATTTTAGGACTCTGGTGGAAAATTTTACTTTAATTTGATTCAATCATAACAATTGCAAATATATGTTATTGTTTGTTAGAATTTTTATTCTTATTTTAATGGTTATTTCTGATTGTTTTCGGCGGCCCTGTTATTATGCAAGAGTTAATTTATCTTTTCATAACCAAGGTTGATTCGCAAGTTAGTCGTATTAGGTAGACGACTTAACAAACAATCGAATAAGGCGAAACTTACTTAAGAAGTTACATTCTCACGGGCTGATATTATGCAAAAGCATGATATTTGTAAATATAATACACAGTCTTAGAGAATTGCTGTTACGAGTTGAACAGAGTTCATTTTTACTAGCAAATGAAAAAAATCAGTAATATAGGAAAATGAATCAATCAGCTTTGGGAGAGCTTTAATTACGTGTCGAAAGGATGCAACCGAGGGTTGATAGTTTTGTTTTTTGTCTGAATACAATTTTACAAAAGCACGACGTAGTATATTATAGTCACGTTCAAATACAGTTTACAATAATGGGTCATGTAATCCATTTATATAAAAATCAATGTATGTATGTCTGTTTGTCCTCTATGTATTACTGCACCATTCATCCGATCGATGTGAAACTTTACAAATTTATTGAGTACACTTTTGCAAATGTTTCTAGCATACAACTTCTTCCCCAATGATAAATAAATTGAATTAAAACGACACTATCAACAATTGACTTGTTTGTTGTCATAACGAGTTTCCTTTGATTTCCTTAGTCTGAGATCGCAGCAACGCGCTGCGGATCGACTTGTATATTACATAGCCTTCGATAAGCCACCCATTTAAAATATTTCTAAGCTCTAAATTATTCAATTGCAATGTGGTAGTTGATTATTATGAAAATCTCCTATTATAAAGTCTTTAGATTGTGTATATTGGCTATAAGGTAATTTTTTTGAAAATTGAATTTCACTAGTTGTTAAAATTATTGCAGAAATATTGTACATTTAGCTAGTAACAGTACGGTTTATATTTTTTGTTGTAAAATATATATAAGGGATGTTAATTGTTAACTTACTGTCAGCTATATTTTGTCAATGTGATAGAATGCCTGGTGATTCCGAAAGGTGAATCCCATGTCGTAAGTGACAATATTAGTAGAATTTTACTTAGTTTGAACGATTTAAATTTAAATACAGCATTAAGAATAAAATAAATTATTTCAGAGAATATTGTATCACTTTCAAGGGTGTTAACTGCCACTTATTAGTGGAAAGGTACGATATTTTTAAATAATAAAAACACATTTTTTATTACTTATTTCTATAATATATTTTATGATCAGGACCGGTTTCGCTCATCGCGAGCATTACCAACTGATCAGTTGACATTGAAAGTGGATATAAGTATTAAAAAAATTGTTTTTAAAATTTTTAATATTCCGCCTTTCCACCAAGAAGTGACACTCAGTAGAAGGTATATATATATATATATATATATATATATACTAACACTTTGAAAGCGAATAAAACTCTTGTCTTTCTTTGTGTGTTCATTCATATTCGTTATATTAACCTATTTTAATTGGGACTTTTTTGGGTCTCATCGAAAAAAACCTTCGACAAAAAATATCAGTACTGAAGTGATTTGGTAATTAAATAGTAAACCTTATACTCAAAGCGCTTTTACAAAGCACGGAAAGTTGAGCTTTAAATTCTTTTAGTTGATTTTATATTATAGTCTCCTAAGCTATTTAATTAAAGTTTAAGTAGATGAATGAGTTGCTTACATATTTTTAAGACACATAAAGCCTTAAAAAATATTTCTCAACATATTTTCGATAAAGACCATCCGTCAAATATTTCCTTAGAGATTTTTCTAGTGTATCAAAACAAGCGACTTTTGTTTTTTTTTCAGTTAAGCTTGGAATTTTTTGGGCAATATTTTTTGATTGTGTCACAGCGAAATCAAAGTCTAGGAACAGAACAGGCTTGATGTTACACCGGATATAAGATCTCAACATTCTTATATTATATTTATTATGATGCATTGAAAAAAAAACAATTCATCGAAGTCATTAATAACATACTATTAATTATTACATAACATGAAATAAACAGGTATTCTGCTAAACTTTGTGGATTTGTAAAGTTTGTTATGTGAATGAAATGCGTAGGGAAAGCGACAACTTTAAAAAAAGATAGTATTTGATAAATGGGGCGAAACGAACAATATATAGATATATTTTCAGGCGGTTAATTTAGTTGTTTCATAAATTATTGTCTTTGGGAATTTCCCGACAAGATTATACGCTGGCCGATCAGTACAACATCATTAGTACTTTTGAATAAATTTGTTAATATTTTAACGACAATTTAATCTTCTAAATATAACTCGTATTTATTTCGTAAGACGACTTAGAGACGAAGAGTAAATAGTGTTTTATTTTCATAGCAATTTGTTTGTTATTCAACGCTTATACCTGGAAATTGGTATGTTCGCAAATATTTTCCTCTGCTATTGTTTGAAGTTGAGAATTTGCCAAATAAAAAATAATATCTTGAAGGTGAACAAGCATGAATACTAACGTTTAGGATGAATTTAATTTTGAAACGTAATTATCAAAGATGGTTTCATAAATATTCATTCTTAAGCTGCAACGTGTACTATTTTGTGACGTTATTTAACGTTGAAAAAAATAACGGATTTGTCGGATATTCAATTCAAGAATTTTCATTATTTTACTTTAAGTATTTCCAGGGGCTCAGAGTGCATAATTGAATTTTTTTTTTCTAAAATTTATCTGGTTGAATACATTCGTGTTATCGGAAAAGTTCAAAAATTAAAAAAAATACTTACATAACCGCTCTCGGGCGACCACTCAAATTTGCATCACGAATCAGTGTTACCACCATCAAAAGATCTTCCATCACCATCATCATTGGAACCCCACCCCCACATACACCAAAGACATTATCACAAACACTTAACACACCATACCTAAGACGAAAACGCCTTGGGATGCGAAACAAACTCCCTGTACCCCACAGAAGTGAAACTACACAATGCAACGCACGCAAATTTACGTGAAAAAAAGTATGATTTCGGACAGTCACGCAAATACCCGTGATTCTCGTTACGTCAAATTCACGATTTTAAAAACTATGTTAAATTCCAGAGAACCACGCAAATACGCATGAATTTCATTTGAATCAGAAAAATATGATTTCGATATTTACGTAAGACTAACAGAAGATTGTTCAGATTGTTGCAAAATAATCAAGAATATGATTTACACATTGTGAAGTTAGGTATATTTTATTCATTAAATATCATTATGACTTCACTGAAAATTGTAAAATGCTATAAATAATTATTATACATCGCTATGGCCAAGTTGGTTGCTTATTTTTAAGTTACCCAATTGTACGGTTTAAGAATCAAATCCCAAAAAGAATGATTTAATTTTCTTAAAATTTATACATTTGATGATCTTTTCCAATCTATCTTATATATGATTCTAAAATTAACTAAGCAAGCTTACTCGTGGTTGAATTGATTTATTTTATTGTTTTTAGCTTTTCTAAAAAAAAATAACTATTGATTTAGTCGGTCTATTAGCGTTTAATGTGAAAAAATAGTGGAGATGAATGGTTTTTTTCTGTGATGATAATAAATTACTGTCAATTAATATAAATATGCCGCAAGCAGTCGGTAAACAAAAAGATTAATCATAGACTAAAGAAATAAATGATCAATCATGTTTGAGTCTCATAAACTAAAATCTTAGACGCAAGAATCATAAACAAAGTACTAATGTCGAAAAAATATGGTACTAATTTATCTAATGAGAAAAATCTAGTTTTTGTCCGATTGTTTGCCTATCTTTAATATCAAAGGTTGAATTAGTAGCATGTTATTCCTGATTAACAACTTAATTAACCCTTTGTTTACCCATAGGTTGTTTTTTTTTTCAATTTTTAATGTACCTGGAGAAGAATATTTTCCATTTTTAAACTAATTCAACATATCGCAGAATACAAACAATATGCGTTGTGAAGAATAAAGGATAAAAAATAATTTACAAAACACGATATCGATTTTTTTTTTCATAAATAATAACATTGAGGACATAATACAGAATATGGAAGTAGAAGTAATATATATTTTCTGATATATAATATTTGATAATCGTTGTAATATATACAAAAACTAAATTATATATATATTTCTTTATATATATATAATACATAATAAACAAACAATTTAAAGAAATACCCAATCATGTTTGTTTTCAGCGAAATATTAGTAAAACTTTACTATAAAATAGAATAAATATGGTATTTACAACTATGTTTTATACACAGTATTTTTTTTCCGATACATCATTTTAAAAATCGCTTGAAATGTACAACTTTGCTATATATATCTCAAGCCTTGCAATTCAGATTCAATTTCAAATTCTTTTTGAATATTAGTATACTTTAGACATACTTGTTTTAATTACCTTTGAAGCTATAAAAACAAGCGCAAATGTGAAACAAATCATCACAATCCAAAATATAATACCAAAAATAACAATGTCGATTTAAATAATGATGTATGACATCTAAAATATAAGTTTTTACAATGTTAATTTAACTGGCATACGCCCATTAGAATGATTACTAGTGCAGTATCCTTCCATAGACAATTGCTCATTGCAAAATTATTTCGCCACTCGGCAATCAACGGGTTGATATTAATATCATCTACCTTGAAATGATACTCTGTTGTTTGCGTGAAATTTCAATTGTTTATATTCATAGTTCAAATTCCATTTGAGATAAAAAAAAAGGTGATATTACACAATTTTTTTTGACATCTTTAAATAATATACGGATATATTTGTCAACATAGTTTTGTTTTCATTGAATTTAGGCATATATTTATATAAAATCATTTTTGTGATATTATTTATACTGGCAACTCGTGTAACATTCGTAAATTTAAGATGACTGTGATGTCAGTTACTAAGATTATTTATTTATTTGCAGAGAAACATGGGAAAAGGTCAACATTACCTTCTACGACAATGGAACTTTGTCATTCCACCAAAGAAAAATTTATCAGTTCGACGAAGCCAGTTCCTCTGGATCGGAATATGATGTGGTTGTTGTGCCCAATATTCCTATGCTTGTAAGTATATTGCAATGTATTATTATTTCCTATTTATTCAAATAAGCACCAAAATATTGTCATTTGTCACTACCAAACGATCAAAAGGGGGTAAGTGGTAAATCGCTAATATTCAGAAGAATAAAACGAGTGAAAATATGTAGTATTAATGAGGACAACTTTGTTTCTTTACATTTATTGAAATACGTAAACAAGTTATAATATTTTATAAGTGAAAGTTGTTCTCATTGATACTATATATTTCCACACTTTTTGCTCTCCTGAATTTTTGCAATTTGGTCACTAACACCCTTTTGGTTTGGAAGGAGTGATATTGTGATGTTATTTTATAGACAACAATAATTTTCATAAACTAAGTAATAATTGTGACTGGAGACATGCTGACATGGACAGATTTTATTTAATCACTGCTAGATCAGAAAAAAACTAAATGGGTTGGGATAGTGACTTTCAAATAGATGAATCTGTCAACTTCTGAGAGACAAAATAATGTTGGTCTTGTAGCCTTCTGGGTTATGTGTTTAAACCTCTGAATGAACATTTGTATAAGAAGAATTGTATTTAATTTTAGATTTATATTCAAAGGCAAGGATGTATTTTTTTTTTTTTTTGTCATACAACTCGCCTTATGTTATGCCAGAAACATGGCATGGAGTACTGCCACCTACCAGTTGGCACCTGATTAAAAAATATCCCCCAAATCTTTTTAACTTAGGAAGATACATTTGTTGTAAGATACATTTGTTGTAAAACAATTGAAAATTCCAATCTGTTTCAATCTTCATCACATTTTTATAGTACATTTAATAAACTTAATTGCTCATATATTTCAAAATAAATTTATTCTGCTGTAATTTTTTTATTACACATTTCAAGATAGAAACTTTTCTCCCAGCACAAGTTAAGGACCACTGAAATAAAAGATGCTTATAGATTTTATTGACTTACAAATAGTTCCATTCAAATATTTCACATGTGATGTAGATTTAAAAATTAGTTTTTATACTTATTTAGAGATCATTAGCGTAAATTAATGTTTCCCAAACTTTCGTCATCTTTGTACCCGTTCTGTAATTTTCATAACATAAGCAATACATACTGCATATACTTTAATAACAATCAGAATATATTTATTTTTTCCCTTTTTAGTACATAAACAAAATTATAATGAACGAATAATGAAACTTATTCATATATTCAAATATAAATAATTTTTTTATTGTAATTAACATTCATTACAATCAATACGAAGGGTAAGATTGTTTTTATTGAGTATGTATCCTCAGTAAACATTTCCAGTCACCCAGGGAGCATAAATACCACACTTTGAAAAACACTGGTGTAGATAAACAAAATAAATATTATGTAACATCGTGTAAGTATCATCTTGACAGTATTGAATATCAAATGAAGCACATGTTACTTTATTTTCAGAGTGCTACATCTCAATCAAAACATGCGGCTAGATTCCTTCGACTCGCTATGGCCTCCATAATGGACATCTTAAAGATCAAACCGTTTGTCGAAGTTTCCGTTGGGCAACTCTTATGGGGTTATGAAGATCCTCTATTGAAACTTGCTAAAGATGTTGTGCCTAAAGAACAGAAATTGCCGTACGAAGAGTTCGGACTTATGTATGGAGTAAGTAACCAAAAAATTGTGTAAAAATGCATTATTTGATAATTTTTAATTGAATACTTTGACAATTAATAAATATCACAATTTTCGTAGATGTTTTGAAAGATTGACAAATTGTTTTAACCTCGCAATTTTACTTTACAGAAAAATGGAACTTCCAACGATCAGATTTCTATATTCACCGGCGAAAACGACATCACTAAATTTGGTCTCGTAGACTCCTTCAACGGAAACAAGAAGATTATTCACTTTGCTCAAGATGCCTGTTCAAGAATTGATGGATCAGATGGATCCATATTCCCTCCTCATATTACCAAAAACACCACTATTCACATTTTTGACAAGGACATGTGTCGACTTTTACCTTTAAGGTTTGCAATTCATATCAACAGTTTACGTACACCCAGTCGTTTTTTTACGCGAATTCGCTTATATGTGGTTTTTTTTTGGACGGCACCGTTACCTTTTTTTACGCGTTTCACTCGTGTTTACGCGATGTTTTCCCCAAATTTGTTTTAAAGAAGAAATTTATGTATGATGCTAGGCAATTAAGACTGTATGATGAATTACAACGAACTTTATAAAGAATTACAGCTAAAGAAAATGCAGAAAACAACCCAAAAGCTTGTAACGGAATTTATTGTAAAAAAAAATTTACACGTGGAACAACAAAATAAACCCAATGTATCAAGAATTGATTCATATCAAGAATCTCCGAGCAAAATTCAAGAATTTAAGCAAGAGTCCAAGCAAAATTCAGATTCATGCAAATTCAATACTTTCGTTCAAAAGATCGCAAACGATTACATTTCGCAACCGACAGTGACAGCAGTGAATAATTTCTGGAACCAATGTATCGCATAAAAAAAGGACTGGGTGTATGTCTGTTACAAAAATAATTTATTTCAAGTAAAAATATTTTTTACTGGCATATCAGTGAATGCATGTCCCAGTACATTCTCATTTTATCTAATCACATTATTATTAGTTGAAATATACTTCTACTTGTGAAACTATATTCTATCAGCTACTGTCCCATGATATTAAATTAATTTCAGAACATTCTTTGAGAATACACAGATATTATCATACTCATGTAATTATATATAATATTTTACTCATAATAATAGATTCGAAAAAGAAGTGACAACAGCAGGGGACGTCCTCGGATATAGATTCACACCACCAGATAATGTTTTCGCGGACCCTGACACCAACCCAGACAACAGATGTTTCTGTCCTCAAGGCCCCCCGTGTGCTCCGAGTGGACTCAACAACGTTTCACTCTGCCAATATGGTAAAATTAACTTACATCTTAAATAAAACAATATTGATATTTTGTAGTTAGTATATTTCAAAATCTGTTTATTATTCGTAGTGACGCATTTAATAGTTCCATTAGTAACAACATACTTGCCACTTTATTGCAGTAAATTAGCTGATGGATACTTATTAATTCAAATGAACAGTTATGCAACTAGATTTTCTGTGTTTTTTGATTATCAATGCAACCCCTACCCATAATAAACCTAGATAATGGGAGTGTTCTGAACTTAGAACATAATTCACGAATACTGTCAGATTCTGGTTTTTTGAATGGATTATTTTGTCACTGTATTTGCTTCATTTAAGAATAATCAATGATTGATTACTTTATTTTCAGATTCCCCTGTTATGCTAAGTTTCCCCCACTTTTACCTTGCTGATGACAGCTTAAGGACAGCAGTCGAAGGAATTTCCCCACCAGACCCAGAGAAGCACAAATTCATAATTGACGTCCAACCTGTAAGTCAATAAGTTAGATTTTAACAAAATCAATGAAATAATATTTTGTATTGTTTTTTTTTTCCAATTACAATATGAGCAGCAAAACAATAAAAATACAATTTGAATTCCAGGAAATGGGTACTGCTTTGTCGGCTAAGGCTCGTGTCCAGATCAATCTTGCGGTGTCACAAGTTATCGATATCAAACAGGTCGCCAATTTCCCTGATATCATTTTCCCCATCATGTGGTTTGAAGAGGTAAGGAATTAACTCTTAACATTTACAATTATTGTCTAGGCTATATCCATGTTTGGTCCCTAAGAAGAGCATTCAGCTTTTTAATGGAAATATAACAGAAGCTTATGCACAAGATGAAAATCACTTTTTATTCAGGCGGTATAGCAAGGACAGAACTAGTGGTAGGTTTATTGATATTGCTGCGTCTTGTTTCTAAGGATCAGATGGGTGGCAAGGAATTTTTAGACATCACAAACACTTAAAAATTTTAAACAGAAATCCATGCACTGATTGAAAAAAGCTGTTGATACTAGGGCTCATGTTCATGAGATCCATAACGAAATCCAATGAATTTGAATTGTGGAAACATTGTACTACTACATATGTTTTATCACGACCTCGGTTTCGGCTTTCGGCATTCTATCACACAGTTGCAACAAAACTGAAAATGTTCCCGGATTGTTAGTGACAATACATATGAAATCGTACAAAGTTTCAACAATTTAAATTTGATATTGAAATTCCATCAAGCATCTTCAGTCGATATCATAAATTATGATATCCAATGACATTGACTGCTGCACCGCAGACCTGATATTTTTAATAACTTGCTAAACAATTTTTTATATCAATATTAATTTCATTGAAGTCTATACAAGCAAAAAAAGAATCCATTTCAAAGATAATGTATGAAAAATATTTTCTTTCCAGGGTATCGAAGGCCTTCCAGCAGAAGTAACAGATATCTTAAGATTGGCAACAAAAGTTCCTCCAATTGCGAAGAACGCCCTCAGTTATGGACTAATAGCAATAGGATTAGTCCTACTTCTCATTTCTGTCACATGCCTTATCAGGTAAGAACTTATATGATACTAACATCGGAAATATCTTTTATAATTACAGTGTCTTGTATGGTGTACATCCAACACAGAAAATTTAATCAATGTTTTTATTTAAGATCATCGCACAGACAAAGCACATTGCATTTAGAAGGCTCCAACTACTTGGCGTCAAGTCACAAACAAGAAAACGGAAAAGCTGCTAACGGTAGTAAAAAGGGAGAAGTTAATAACGGATACGAGATGGGTGCCACACCTAATCATCACTAGTTAAATAATACCATTATTATTTATTCATATTCCCATAGTAACGCAAACTAAAGTAAAATTCTTTATTGATAAAAAAAACTCGAATGAAGATGAAATTACTGAATGTTGTACAGATAAACATTACATGTTTGTATTTGACTCTTGTATAAGAATCTGTTAATAAGTGAGTGTCAAATCTTCATGACTTTGTTGCCAGTCTCTTATAAGGCACATGTAGATGGTGGAATAAGCAATTGCCCATTTTTCCAATGTAGATAAATACACCTGAAGCATATCTTTATTTTGAAGTTTACAAATGTTAGTACATAGAGAATCTTTCAACATGTAATATCTTTCAAATCAATAAAGAATGTTATTTTTAAGTAGCCAGAAAGTGTAAAGTAAAGTGCTGGCTTCTTTTCAATTTTGGATTGAATTGATATGAAAAAAAAAAAAGAGCGAAATTATAAATGTAATCTAAGTTGGGATATTATTAATTAAAAAAACTCTTCAATCAAGCAAGATAATTATTGCTTTGAAATACAATGAGCAATTGACTATGCATATTTATTAACAAAATTTTTGTCAGCACTTAACTCTACAGAAAATAGGAAAATACCAAGTTTTTAACACATTTTAACTCTGATGACAACTTAAATGTTTGAAAGTAATGCGGAAGTCATTCTAGGAATGATGGCATTATGTGGTAGGTTGAAACGATATTGATTAATTTAATATCATTTCATTTAATAATAAAGTGTATTTGAATGGTATGAAATAGTAAGGAATTATTTGGTCATAGAGAAAATGTGGAATGTGTAAAAGAAGAATGTGTTTTAATTTTAATGGTAATTAGCCATATTATGACATGTTTTAGTCAAAAATATCAAGCATCATGGCAACCAGATTGCAATAAATTGTATTTCTTTATTATTTTTTTATAAATACAAGAATGTCACGTTGACTAGCCAAAAATTATCAGTCCTTGATTATCAAACACTTGCATAATAAACAAAGAATAATTGTATAAAACTAGTTGTATTAAAAGAGCTTCCAAAATCCACCATATTGGAATTTTTGAATGTTTAATATACCAAGATTGTTAATGAATCAAGATAATTATACCAATTAGAAAATAACAAATAAAAGTTATAGTAGACATTTTGAATCAGGGTAAAAAAAAACAGTTAAAAACAGTAGAGATGTTGACAACAAAACGTGTTGAACATGTTTCATATATAATGAAGATTTATATTTTTATCAAAGAAAGAAAAAAATATGAGTTATAAACATTTAAAGGTGGAGTTCTGTAATCTGTTTTCATGTTTAAAAAAATTAAGTTTGAGGGAAATGTATTTTTTTAGATAAAATGGTGCCACGATAAATCATCTAAAAATATCACTCTTGAAAGATGTGTTATCATTGTTATGCAATAAAGGCGTTTGATATGTTCATAGCAAAGCTACAACAAATATTGCTGTTTTCATAGTGTTTTTGCTATTTTGTCAAATATTCAGCGAATTTCTTGAATATAATATATTTCTAAAAGGTGATTGATTTATGGTACTATTGAGTTTTTGTTTCATCAAAATTATTATGGCTGTTGGATTGCTAATTTTAAACATGCGAGTATTTTTTGTTGAAATATTTTTTTAATTATTTTTAAGCTATACTTTTACAGTAGTTATAACCGGAGCAGGCAAAGTGACTTAAAAATATTTTTCCACCTCAATATTCTACAAGGATAATTTTGACAACTCAGTTAATAAAAAAACTTAAATATTGACTGAAGAATTTATGTTGTATGATACAATAAAGTTACTTGAATTTGTTCTATGTACTCAAAATAAAAAAATCGTTTATACTTATCTTATATAAATGAAGATCTTGAGAGGTGCTACGGCATGTATAAGTTCATAAAGTATATTCTTTTTGAAAATGAGTGTTTATATATTAAAAAAATCTTTTGTGGTGACTGGTAACACCTTTAGATCAACCCATGATAAGTTTATTGATTCAGTCTTGTAATAATCATTCCACACACCGTTGAGAATAATAAATTTTCATATTGTATAGAAAAACCTTTCATCGCGGATATGTACTTAGAAATTTGATTGGAGAAGCAGGCGTACCAAATGAGTGTGTGGTTTTCAATTATTTTTTTCTAAAATAACCTTTTAAAAATATTTCCTGTTTCTCTAATTACAAAGAAGTGTTTCTGTTGTGTTTTTAAAAATTAATACAAGTAAAAAGTTGTCGCCTGAAAAGCAAAAGAACACTTGCAACATTTATGCAATTTGGAATTATGAATGCAGTTTCTTAATATTTTTTTTTCTCACTGTGATAGGCCAAAATATATATGAAAAATAAAACCAATGAATTTACTCAATTACACTTATCCGCAAATTGAAAATAGAAAAAGTACTTACTAGTGTATGTGTTAACTTATTTCGAGTTCGAGAATATAGTGCAAAAATGAAATATTATCTCATTAATTTAACTTTATCACCCTTAGAAGGTGCAAATAGTTATTAAAAAAATCTTTGAATAATGATCACTTTTAATCTAATTTCCATTTTTAAATTCTATGAAGTAAACTCTCCACAGTTTTTTTCAGTACAGTTAAAATACTTTTTTTTTAAAAACAATTTTTTTGCTACTGTTACTCTTTAGCTTTGAAGGCGATGATATGACACATACATAACGCACACTTGTTATTATCACCACTCACCATAGCAGCAGACAAAATAATTGATTTCTTGGATGTTAGCATATTTTAACATTAAAAATGTGTAAATAAATACTTTATTTGAATGCTCAAATTCTATAGACTTAGCTTAGATTAGCTTGTATTTTTATTTTATTTGAGATGTCTATAATGAAGACAGTCAAAAGAGATGATATAAAGCAAGAAAGTATGAATTAAGCTTGATTGAACTGGAAAGGAATGAAATTTCATACTCGCAAAATAAAACACAAGGTAAATCCAGAGGTATTAAAGCAACCTGATTGAGATTATTAGAAAGTTATTAATACTTTTCAGTCAAAGAAGTCTCGTTTGACTGAATTTTCTATAGATGTTTCAATACCTGATATTATTTTTATAAATATTTTAAATGACTTACCAATACATATAATATAGAAACTTTGATGATTTACTTAAGAACAAATATTTTATTTCTAATGTATTTTATTGTTTCAATAACATTGTGAAAAATCTATTGACTTCCAATTTAAAAAAATAAATAAACAAAAAACTGACAGTGGTTATATAAAATGTGCGTGCCTTTTTGTAAAATAGTTAACAACATCAAATGAACTTTAACAATATTTTTTTTATATTTCATTTCTGTTAACGTTAAGAGATATTAATCTATATTTTTATAAACTTATACAATTGAAACTGAAATGAATCTCCGTCCTAGGGCACTAGTATTTTACGACTTAATATGTAAATAAATATACTTTATGGGATGTATTTTTTATTTTTCTATCTTATAAGCTATGAATATTTTTATTGGAAATAAAAAGATACATTTTAAAAGATACTATCTGTTACTTTCCTCGCCTTTAAAATCTATTCATTATTTACTTAAGGAAGAATGAAGATAAATAAGCAAATAATGACATCAGCAGCATTTGTTTATTACAACAAAATCACATATTGCACATTATACATACAACCTTTACTATTTACAATATATTGCACATTGTCAATGTAATCATAAATATATTTTTATCGATTTAACTTTTTTCTATATTCGTATCATTAACAGGTAAAAGTGATTTATTTTGACAATATGAAAGCAAGATGTAAAACAGGTTCCCAAAATTTCTCGAGTCATGACCTTCCATTAACTGTTAGCGGGTTAACTGTTGAGACAGATGATATTCACAAAATACAAGGCTGAAATCTGTGATAAAACTTTCGAGCACAAGAAATTTTACATGTTAAAATATAGGATACGTTTTTTCGATAATCTCCATCTATATGGAATATCAACACTATTGAATTGGATTTCAAAAATTTGATGCTGGAATATATTAAAGTAGTTCAGCAGGTAATGTGTTTATATGGGGAGACCTTGCATTTGGAAGATGTTTAAATTCAACTTTATATTGACTGTGCTAGAGAAGTGCTATTGAAACTAGAAAAGTAAACAGGTTTATGTCATACAAATCACATCAGAACTGATCTGATTTCTATGATTTTTTTTGTAAAGTCCAATCGAGAAGAAAGTTCACCAGTGAGAACCAATGCTTTAATAGCTATGGAAACTATCCATATAAGTATGAAATTCATGAAACAACATTACTATTTTTAAAGAAATAATCATCATGCAATATCTATATATGCATTTATAAAGACTATAACAATAAATATATATATATAAATAGTTTTCAGAAAATAAATTAAAATTATAGAATAAATTCTTAAATAGTATCACAAAAGAAAAAAATAAATATAATAAAATAATACAAAGATTTTGTCTTTTGACTTTGTGGAAGTTTGATTCACACAAACAATGAAGCCACAAAAAGTACCCATATGGATACGAAAGTAATACCATAATATCTATACATTGGAAAACAATTTTTAACAGTGATAGAAGCTTATTTACTAAATTTTGTAGGAACTATAGGAATTCACAGCAATTAATATTTTTTTAAATCTATTCAATTAATTAATATGAAAGCGGTTTGAATGTATATATTATATATAAAGTTATACATTTGAAGTCCACAAGTGAGTTTCAATCAACTTTAAAATATATATTATGAGTTTTATTGAGTGTACAAAACAAACTGCTGTCATCTTGGCAATCAATATTAAGTCGTAAATATTAGTATTGAAAAAATCAATATCAAATATCTGTGTATAATAACAGAACGAGAATTATGTATGTATACATATAAGATAGGATTTAGAGCAGTGGTTCTCACGTAAAATGTTACAGCAGCCCCACTATAAATAACAGTGGTCCTATGGAAATGTCTAGTAGTACAGTTATCAACAAATCAGGTATATTCAATCAACTTGGAATTGATTAATTTGTAAAAATATATATTTTTTTTAATATCAATATTTACAATGACTGTTGGTGGCCACATCAAAATTTTCTGGAGGTGACAGGTTCTCCGTAATATTCATTTAAAATAATTTCATTTTATTTTAATTCTTTGGATATGTTCATTCTCGATTTAGAGATGATAACCACACAATGCCTCCAAGGTTTTCTGACCCATGACAATCTCGTTGCTTCCATTCTAGTCTATTTCTTAATGATCTGCAGCTTTGTGGATTATATACTATGGATAGTCAATGACAAACTCTCAGGGCAATGGAATTGGTCAGGTTGGAAAAATAGACAAGCAGGATTCAGACCATAAAGTTATACTGCATAATTACATGAACCTAATAGTCGAGACAAAATTTGTATATTGAATATCTATTATATAAAGAAATATAAAAACTGTAGTTATATACTGGAAACAAAAACAAGTCAAAATTGAAGAAGATAGAAATTGTTTCTAAATTGGCTTTTATTGAAGTAGATATTCAATAAAAGCCAAAAATCAAATACATTTTAGTTTAGAACACAGCCATTTAAAAAGAAGCATTTTTAAAATTCTTGACCCCTGTATGTGCCCCTTGATTGCCAGCAAAATGAATAAAAACCTTTCATTTGTTGAATACTTATTTCCCAATACTCACAGACAGTCGAATCATTTTTTATGTTGATTGTGTTGCTTCCTCATGTGCCGTGACATGGACGTACGATCAGCAAATTCTTTTTTACAAGTTTGGCAGACATAATCTCTGACATTAGAATGACGTGAATTAGCATGACTCACCAGTGAACTCTTGCTAGTGAAGCAAGCGTCGCATGAATCACAAGCGTAACTAAAATATCATACAAGTTCATTACCAATATGACAATAAACATTTAAAATTAAGGGTTCATTCAGCTAAAAAGATTTGCATTAAAATATTGCTGAAGAATGTAAATGTTTTGAAACTTACGGCTTCATCCCGTAATGAAAACTCCGCAGATGCCGCTGCATGTTGCTTTTCACCGAATACACTTCATTGCAACCTGCAAACTCACATCGGTACTCTCCCAAGCTTCTTCTATGAACCATTTTTATATGCCTGCTTCTGGAGTCTTGGGATTTGAAATCAGAGTGACATTCTTCGCATGGGAAAGGTCTGCCTTCAACATGGGTCCTCATGTGACGCTTGAGGGTGCCAATATTATAAAAAGACAGAGGGCAGTCAGGACAAGCCTGCTGTTTGATGCCCACGTGTCGTTGGAGGTGTAAGCGTAGACCACTGTCACCTGCAAATCTCTTGTTGCAATATTGGCAAATGTAGGGGCGATGACCAATGTGAACATTCATGTGTTTGATAATGTGAACTTTCAGTTTGAACCTGAAATATAACGAAAATAATTTACCTTATGAACATCATCATGAAATATTACTCATTAAATCTAAATTTAATGTGGAATTTGATAGAAAAATTTACAAATATATAGAGAATGATAAAAACATTAATTGATGATGTCATAGCTTAAATGATAAGGCAGATAAGAGCTTTAGAGGTATTTCAAAGTAATAATAACCGTTTCCCACAATCATGGCACTCGAAAGGTTTTCCCTGCGAATGTTCAGCCAACCAGTGTGATTTCTTTAGATTGCGGGAATAGAAAACGGTTCCACATATCGGACAGGGAAATACTTTTCCATCAAGGTGAGATGTTGATGTATGCTCTTTCATCTCTTCTAAATGCAAGAATCTACAAACATCAAATGAAGTTAATTACTACATTGAAATGTGAAATTCAATAGTAATATTGATTTATAAAAATTTACATGCCTCTCTTTGCAGATGACACAGAAGTAGGGTAGGCGTCCAGTATGATTCCTGGAATGCTTTGCTAGGTCTCCCTGATCAATGAAAGCTTCATGGCAAACTGTGCAAATGAAAGGCCTCTCGTTTGTATGAATACGCTCATGACGTATCTGATGAAAAATACTATCTTCAATAATAGTACAACTAGGGGACGTTAAAATGGTGAGTGCATATTGTACGTGTGTTTAAAAGTTATATTAACTCATTAGTGCCGAACCCAATTGCTCACGTTAGTGGCACAGGTGTCCAATTGGACACGTATTTATTGTTGTCTACGATTGATCAGAAAATTGTCAATGGATAGAGTCATAAATATTGTTTCACATATATCAATTGACAAAGGTTCATTGCTTCACCTAGACGTCACTTTGGAGTTCTGGCTAATTAAATTAAAATAATATCGGTTGTCAAAGTGTGTCATCGACATGTGACGAGAAAACATGAACTCAAATTTTACGTAAGTATTTTTTTCTGATAATATTGATTCGAAGAATAATTTTTCTTCCATAAAATTAATTATAAACGTACATCGTTTACGTTAACATATCCAAGAATGGCGATAATTTTGTTTATGGTATATTTATCGAGCATTTAAATCCAATGTGTCCATTTGGACACGTGTGCCACAAACCACTAAAAAATATTTTATATACTTTTTTCAAAATACTTTTATTTTAATTTTTGTAAATACATATGTAAAAATTATAAAATTTTAGGGATATGTCCAATGATGCTGCAAGAGAAACACTAATTAACAACGCATTAGATGCACTAAATGATGCAAGCGATGATGAACACGTTACCGAATATAATCTATTTATAACACCACCAGACCCTGCAGTTTTATCAGATGAAGATTCAAAGGATGAGGATTGTGGCGGAACTATCGACAATTTAAATCATAGGCAATTACAAGCAACTGCACATGCAATAGTTAGACATATAACAGAAGATAATATAGAGGAAACCAATATAGATTTGGAATGTGATAATATATATGACCACATCGACAATGTGACTTATAATTTTGACTATTTAGTAGGAAAAGAAAAAAGGACTTGGGTCAAGGGTGAAATGGAATCATTCCTACCTCTATTCCCAGAGCCGGATTATAGTCAATTCAAAGATAAATCTGCAAGTCAGCTATTTGAATTGTTTTTCGATAAAAGTAGAGAATGTGATGTTGGCTTGTGTATTATATGTTTTGAACATTATCATACTGTTAATATTTTATAGAAATAAAGAATCGTAAATATATCAACATTTTATTACATTTTAACTATATTGAATAATTCATGTAAAATTTAAAAATAAACCTTAAGTGTCAAGCGTGTCCATGTGGACACAGCTGTTTTCTATGAAAGTAAAAGTAATATTTTAATTTAACATTTAGTTATTACTTTCATTTAACATGCTGATACATAATAAATGAAAAGAAATTATTTTTGAAACAAAAAAAAAACCTTGGCAAATGGAGAACAAAATTTGAATGTCCATCTGGACACCTGTGCCACTAATGAGTTAAACACAGTAAACTTACCATATTAATTTTCTGACTGAAGCCTTTTTTGCAGAATCGGCACACATAGGGTCTTTCTCCAGAGTGCACGCGGGCATGAAGCACAAGATCATGAGCTCTTGTAAAACATTTACTGCATGCTGAACATTTGTGTCTAGAAATAAATGTTTTATAATCAAAATATATACAATGAGACATCACAAAACATGTCATTTTAAGCTGCCGCCAATAGATTTCTGCGTGGACTATGAGAACTGCTGAGAGAAGGTATTATTTACGCGTCATGAGCCAGCTAAGCAGAAATCAAAATATAATATATTATTACTAAGATAACTAATATTATTATCTGACTTGGTTACATTCAGAATAATCAAATTTAAAGAATTCACAACAACCTTAATTTTGTAAAGTAAATTTTTTATGTTGGTTTACCTTGTTTCTATCTGATGAACAATGGCATGTTCCCGTAAAGCCTTAAACGAAGGCATTGTTTCTCCACAGTCCTTACATTGATAACTTTGACATCTGTGTCGTTCTTTTTGATTTTTGTTAGATAACTGTTTACTCCCTAAGAGCTTACTCTTAGTAAGTTTCAAAATTTCTTCTTCACTTATTGGCTCAACAGTATATCGTCTGTCGATAACACCTACAGTTAATTCTTTAGGAATTGTAAGAGCCGATTTGGGAAATGATTTTGAATTCAAGCATCTCTTGCTTTTTTTTGATTTTGTATTAGTATTTAGCAATGCCTTTTTAGGTTTTTTCCGAAGTTGTAAATTTGTGTCAATATTTATTACTGGCATCTCTAGTATCTGAAACATACATTTGAAAAAGAGTAAAAACGTCTCGTATACCACTTTCATAATTTGGAATCGAAAAAACTAGCGAAAAAAATATTTTTATCAATTTTCAGGAAAGGAAAATATATATATTTTTTTTTGTTCTAAAAAATTATACGAATCTGAAGATGGTAAGTCGAAATAGCTAACGATGAATTGATATAATTCTTGTAGAACTAAATACTCTGATATGTTTACATAATAATAATTTGCATACCGATTCCTCTTTCATGGTAACATTTTCAAAAGCTGGGCATTCTGTCTTCAATGATACATCTTTGTCAACTATTTCTTCAGAAGTTCCACTGCAAAGTTTACATTTGAATTCTTTGTTTCCACAATTTTCTAAGGGTTCATCTTTTACTTGAACATTATCAAACAAAACCTGTATATTGTTATTGATTACATTACATTCACCGTAATCTCTTTGAGGTGATAGGATTTCCTTTTTTAAATCGAGTTTATCAATTGTTATATATTCATCAGAGTAATACTGCCGATATACGTCTTCCTTTTTTGAATCAAGTCGCTTCTTTTTGCGAGTACAATCCGATTTGCAAAGTCTCTGAATCAAGGGTCGTATCTGAACTTCCACTCTGACAGAATCTGCAGAAGATTTGCTTGGATCGTTTTTCACCGTGGATATTAAACTTTCTTCTGGTTCCTTTTTTATTATAGAATAGTCTAGACATGTCAGTGTTTCTGATTTTGAATCCATTGCACCGCGAATAGGCAGGGCAAGGGATACGGACCATTACAATTAATAACTATTGGTGTCAAATCCAGTCTGTCACTGCACAGTTAGATTACCATTAGTCTAACATATATATTTTTTTAAAATTTTAGCGGTGCCGATACGTACAGTCAAACCTAATAATTAAAATAGTTAAGATTTTTTTACACAAATTTGAGTAAAAAATAGATGTCAGATTCTCAATTTATGGTAAAATTGCCATTAATTAAATAAACAGTAATATCACTAAATCATTGGGGATAAATAGATTCAACATATTTTTTGTTGTGAGTTATTTACAATAATGTTAATTAAATCACAAATCAATAAGATTTTAAGAAAAATTAATGAAATGTGAAAATTCTTTAACGGAGTAGTGGAATTTTGATCAACCCGATTTGAAATTTATTAAACAAGACTTTATGTGTCAGAGAATTTTGCAGCCATTCATTATTGAAAACTGTTTAAAATAATCGCACCGCGTCGCTAGCGTCGTCTGTCAAAGTAGGAATAAAAAAAACATATACATGTTTAGCGAGCGGCTCGGTGGCTATATCGATTTTTCGTGAAAAATATAATTTCTTTATGTGAAGGTTTGAAAAATTGTAACGGACACGGGCCCATAACTCAGGTGAGGCATGTAAGTTTCTAAAAAAACTAGCCTTTTGTCATGAACTTCCCTAATTATCCACTTAAAGTACGCTGTAGACACATCTGTCACTCGGTTAGACCACCCCCAAACATTATCGACTTGGTTTCGTCCAGGTATTTTTTTAAATATAATTCAGTAATCGCGTATATAATTATTTTAAAACAACCGGCGGATAGTCAGTGAACTTGGCACTCTTAATTTGGCTGTGTTTCACTGTTAGTAAATACAGCTATGTAATAATTTATCAGTTATATGGAATTAATTATCCATTTATATTAATCAATGAATATCTTTGTGTTGAATGTAAATTTCGAAGTTGCTAATATTATCTCGTTTTATTACCTTTTTTATGCTGATCCTCAGTTTTCACATTAATATTCTATTTTGTATATTAGACAGTTTTTATTTTTAGCTAGTGAAATCGAAAAAAAATTAGACCTTTGCGTTTTTCAGCATGAGTGTTAACTTTATTAACTTGTTTAACGTTATCAAGAAAATATTTACTACCTTTGGAATACTGTTACCTAGGCTCCTCAACTTGTCATTTGTCAGCACAATGACAGACAATACACTGGTACACTTGAAGTTAAATTCATCACTAACCTTAAACAGACTCTGAAAATATATATTTTACGCCAGATTACGCCATTTACGCCACGATTACGATTTACGCCAGTAAATTGCTGTTTTTCATTCAGAAGTATCACTACACTAACCCTCTCTTGAATTCTATAAATAGCCACTCTGTTTACTTCATTGTTCTAGAAATAATAATATATACTAAGTACTTAGGTATTGCAATTATATTGTGAAATATATTGTTCTATAAGCGTTAAAGATTAAGAAACAAAATTTAACTGTAGAAATGATGGCTTAGTAAAATGTATTCGTATTTTTTTTAGAAAATCAAGCAGAATGATATTTTAAACAGTTTGTGTAAATGTGTTAAACATGTTAAACATTTTTTCCCCATTGTTAAAACTACCTACAGCAGTTATGTATAAAAATTGCAGCATGGCAAGTCATAATTTTCTTATTTTAAGGTTGTTTTTGATAAATATGCTTGTAGTCCCTGGTTTCAGAAGTGAAGGTATTATCTGTCCATGTTTTGGAATAACTAAAGATTTTAATTGTTGGTGCTGTGCATCATCTCAGAACATTCTTTCAGATTTTTGTGATTGAAATAAAACCCAATGCAATATATTTCATTGTATGGTTCAAAAATACTCTAAAAATAATGTAACTGTGTTAATCCATTAAAATTCTGATAATTTATCTCATCCAAGATGTGGCCGCCCACAACATTTGATGTACAATGGTATCCCAACACCTGATATCAATCAGCTAACATTAGCACATATTTGGTAAAATTTTATTTGTAGTAATATTCAAATAGTAGTTCTGACAGTGGCATGTTGCTAAAATACATACCTTTAAAAATATATCTTTGATCTTTTTAACCATATTAATGTAGAGCATATTGCGTCTTAATGAAGGTATCTTAAGAATTTTTTGATTGAATTGGCATTCACTTGGTAGAACTCCATTATAACACGGTGAAAACATAGCAATGTATTTTAGTTCTACAAAATTATTTTTAACAAATATAGTTGATAGCTATTTCGGCTCACGCCATCGTCAGAACTATGCTTAAACTAACATTTGCTTATCTATATATAGCTGTGTAGAAAAGGCACACAACACATCCTCTCTCCTATTCCAACCGCCTAGCTTGTTACTTTAACACATGACACTAAATTTTCAAAATTCTAAATGAAACAATAGGTGTCTATGACAATAAGATTATATGTGGGACGGAAGTGATCCTTCTGGAAGTAAATCAGACCACCCCTTTGTGCAACGGCTGGAGAAGTGGCGATACTATTATGTTAGTTTGGTCGTTAAGAATACTGAACTATATATACTATATATATCATACTGTTTCCTGAACAGCATGAGTTCCATCGCCCAACAGGAGTCCCTGGTGAAAGAGAGCCTCTTCCAATTTGTGACAAAGAATATTCCCTCGGCTGATCTTAGTGTCATCGATGAGATTGTTCTGTCGTATGTCATCTCCATTCTTGAGGAGGCTTCACAGGATCCATGCTTTGATGTGGAAGGTAAATCGTTCATTTTTATTTTGATATATAATAGATAACAATGTAACTTTTTCATTGAAGATTTTAATAAGAATTGTCAATAAAATTTTGCTGAATTGTACTTCAGTATGGAAGTAAATTTTTTTTTATTTTTAGCTTTCTTTAAACTATTATCTTAGTAAAATACTATGTTATACAAGGTTTAAATCACAAAAAAATCTATAACTCTTGCTGGTCTCATTCTCAATGTTTATTCAAGTAAATGATTGAATAATGTGGATGATAGAAAAAAACATTATTTTCTTCTCCAAAAAAATGAACTATTATGTCTTTTTATAAATCGTCAAGACTCACTTTGTCATAAAAGAAATTTTATAAATTTTCCATTCAGAGACTTAAATATTAACATAAATAATAAGCAATCACTCTTTGTCACTTCTATACCTTCAAAATTGTACGAAAGGCTAACAAAATGCATTCTGATGTACTTACATTGTTTGACACTGTAATACAATACAATTTTTCCTCTTCTATTATGTCTTGTTTTATTTTCTGTTTCTCATTGTTATTCAAAGGCAGTCATGCATCATCATTAAACTAACTGATTCTTTTATAGTTAGTTACTCACAATGTTTTATGAATCAGAATGTACCATTTAAACAAAAATTTACACTTCAAACTCTTTCCCCGCTGAGTTACACAAAAGAAATTCCTACACCGAATACTTCAAAGGACAATTTACTAGTGTTGGCGTTAAATGTAATTTAAAATTTGGTAATCAATAAATACCCTGCAATTGGTTGACGCAGTAGTTGAGATGCATGCAGTCGGTGGGTTATGGTGTGGAAAAGCACTACATTTAAATAAATAAAACATTGTGTGTTTAGTTTTACATCCAAATTTAATAATTGATGATCGTAACCGATTTCGCCCATCAATTTAAAGCATTATCTACTGATTGAGTGTGAAAGAATCATATATAATTGAAATTTATTTGAAGTAATTGAAAAATATATGATTAACAAAATTATTTTTTCTAAAACTGCCCTGTTCTATTACATACTAAGTTACATATTAAGAGAATTGCGATGATCGCAAATTTCGACTTAATGTAGATATCATATCTGTGACAGAAAAAAACATACACATAATGTGATTATTCACTCATTTACGGTATTACAGAAGCTCTTGTTGATAATCATTGCTGTATCG
Source organism: Himalopsyche japonica (assembly GCA_028555115.1). Lineage (NCBI taxonomy): Eukaryota > Metazoa > Arthropoda > Insecta > Trichoptera > Rhyacophilidae > Himalopsyche > Himalopsyche japonica. The sequence continues at coordinate 153,593 of JAHFWJ010000508.1, read as the reverse complement.
ATGTTAATATTGTCTTTTCACATACATATATATAGGATTCGTGGAAATGATGTCAGCATACTTTCCTGAGTTTTCTGGGATCGATCCAGCCATCGTTTGTTCTTGGATCTTCGAACTTGAAGCAGAACTCACCAGGAGGACATCAACCGGGGATTGCCAAGACAGTTAGTCATTTTCTTTTTATATTGCGCATACATCATGTTAAATAGACTAGAATTTAAACGATTGAAAAATACTTATTCAAATAATAATCAAATACTTTTGACAGGTATTTTAGCAGCACACCACTGTTAGTACTATTACTTGAATACAATAAATAGAATTCTACCAAATGTATGCTAATCCAATTCATAACATAATTTATTAAATTTAATAGAGTTACTAAACACAGAATATTATTAAGTTTATTGTTTGGGTAAATTTTTTCTTCTGCTTTTATGAGAAATACTTTTTAGTCTATTCAATACTAATCAAACTCAGTGTCCACTGATGTTAAATTAAAATATGCTTGATTGAGAGCTAAAGGGGCACAGGGACACGGTGTTCGATTGTTTTATGAAATTGCTACCGGTGGTATAAAGCACCTACCATATTGTGCACAACCCAGAATTTTTTTTCAATTAATGCAAAATAAGTAATATTGAAATACATATATTTCTTATATTGTAATATTAACTATCAAAGCTGCCACAGTTACGATTAACAAGATATAAATTTAATAAGTATAAAAAAAAAACAAATGTTAATTTAACCTTCCATTAACTATTGAATTCATTTTTAGAGGTAATTGTTGAATATCTATTATTAAAACAAGACAAGGTGCATAATTTTTGTACTCTTATACTTATGAGATTTTTATTTGAATAGTTGAGCAAGCTGATGAAGCAGAACGGATTAGTTTGACACTCCAAAGCCTCAGTGAAATGTTGCCAACCATCACACCAAGGTATCTAATTTTCATCACATTTTTATTTTGTAAAGCGTAATTTGGTGTCACAATATTTTTTGAAATTAGAATCACCTTATTTAATTGAAACTCATTACCAATGTTCTACAGCGCAATACTATATTTTATAAATCTACTTTCATCTTTATATCATATAAGAAGGGTTTTCAACCTAATTGCATCTGTGGACACTTGACAGGTGAAGCCTGGGTTAAAAGAAATGCAAATTGAAGTAAAATGTGTAAATTATGCCTATGTACATATAAAAAGAGCGGTTTACGATAGTATGCGAGTTGATATTCCTGTATGACTAATATTTTTCATAGGTCACACTCAAATTCAGAAAGTTCTGACGGCGGAAGTGCCGGCTTGAAACCCGTGCCTGCCAGTCCCATTTATCCTGCTCAGTGTCTGGCTCTACAAGACATGTTCCCCAACACGTGTCCTATTGAGGTAAGATATTAAATTATCATGTAATAGAATACCATTTTAGTTGAGTTTTTATAATTAAATAATATTTGTAATGCCATTGCAGATTCAGCAGTGTGTGAGCATTGCTTGCGGTGAACTAGAACGTGCTGCAGGACTTGTGTTGCACCGAAGAGAGAGCGGGCAAGCGCGAGCCGCTCCTCAGTTACCGCCCCCGCCTCCTCGCAATCATCACACCCTCAACGATCATGAACTCAAGAATAGGATTATCAACAGGTAACTAGAAAGTTCGCTTGTTATGCTCACTTATTTCGAATTCAGAAATTCGACAATTGGCAGCTATACAAATCATCTATTTCATATGCTGTATAATAACTTTAACTATAATTAATTAATTAATTAAATATTTTATTTCCATATTTATATTTTTCATATTGTTTACTAAATATTGTACATTGAATATTGAAATATTTGACTAACTTTTTTGCTACTCCTAATTTTAACAAATGTAGTGTATAATTGTAAATATGTATGAATTGTAAACCTGTGATGTGATTGTTGAAAAATATTATTTTTTGGTGTTGCATCTATAGATTGCTTTTAGTAAATCAATACAAAAGTAACATTAAAACTTGATTGGTATTGTTACAAGAATATTTTGTTGAAAGTGTTATCAGTTATGTAATTTATTATCTTTCAATTGATTTCTAAAGACATATCTTGTATGATGATTTTGTTTGAACAATTCTTTCAATTCTTGATTTGTTTATGACGCTTGTTCACTTTGATGATTAGGTTGTTCAGACCTTATTATTTAATGGAAATCCATTTCTATTTACAATTTTCATTAAACTAGTTGAACAGAGAAAAAAAAACAATGTATGCCTTGTTTTTCAGATACTCGTATGTGGACAAGAGCTCCGACTCTAAGGAGCACAAACCTCTGGCCCCAAAGTTGGAACCAAAAAAAATGGTACGTTACCGAGACAACAAAATCGTTTCTCTTAAAGGCGAACGGTATACTGAAGTCTCCCGAACCGGACAAGAAGAAGACCCGAACCTAAAAAAGCCAAAAAGACCTCACTGTCCCCCTTAACCCGTGGCGCTTGAGGCCTCTGGCTTCCTTCATTGGAAACCGTCAATATCACTTAACAATTCTTATCTTATTGTTCACTCTAATTATATTATCATTTTTATGTGCCCTTCTGTCACAATTCTTTTGATGAGCGATCGTTGTGGCAACACATTAATCTATTTATTAATAATGAATTGTCGAGCAGGCGTACTTTTTACATTCTTATTGATGCAGCATTTGATTAGCAAATTTTTTCTTTCATTCCTGTCAGATCATAGCGGGTCTAGTGAACTGAACAGAAAAAATTTGGTCGATTTTCATCACAAACCTGAATCATTTTATAAGGTTTTTTCAAATAATGAAATAACTGCCTCGAATACTTCTCTCTTATTAAGTGTAGCGAAAAAAGCAGTAAAATGTATCAATAAAGTCATTTCTAACTGTCTGGTAAAGACTGCAAAATCTGATACTATATCTTCCGCAAATCACATAATATCACGTTATGACATTGATTGCTATAGTTATACACTTGCTATGTCTTTCTTAAAGGAGAACAAAAAGGAGACGAATCGAATATATTTTAAAAAGGAATTAAATACGAAATTTAAACAGAAGCTTTTATTTATGTCCGGAAATTGTGATATCAAAATGGTATTAATAGTTAGTCTATTGACGTCATCTAATAAAGTTGACGGAACTGCTTCGAAACGTAGGTTATTATCACCAGTCGGTTGTGTTTTCAAAACGGAGGCAGTAGAGAAGAATCGTGATTTTAAAGAAGCACTCGGTATTGAGTGTTGCATAACTCGCCGCTCTGGCAAACTGTATGCTGACAGGAATCTAAGTCTTTGTAGATTAAATATGTATTATTTAATATTAAACAATGACAAATTTGTATCAAATTCTCGAAATTCATTTCTGAATAGGAATATCACTTATGACTTAGTGAATTTTTGTTTTATAATTATTTATTATTATACAATTCAAGCAGTCTGTTGCTGTTGTTATTATGAATTTGAAAAAATGACAATTTTTAAATCATTTGAAAGTTTTTACTTTTTGTGTTTTGTATTTATACATTCATTTTTAAAAACTATGAAATTTTGTATTACACTTGGTCTTATGTCTTGTAATGTTTTCTTACTTCCTCTAGGTTTGTTAATATTACAGAATTTTTACATGACTTGCAATCGTGAGTTCTATGTTCGCCCGTTATATATAAATAGTAAAGCTGTGTTCAATATCAGCAATAAAACTGAACCACTGGATTACTGCAATATTTCATCGGTGCAGTTTGATAGTTCTCGCAAACAGAAATATTTTAAACTTATATCAGTTATATCCATACAATGTCACAAAAATCAGAACGCAAACGAAACTATTGTTGGATATTTGAATCTCATTTCTATTAAAACATCTTTCACAGTTTTGAATGTTTGTTTGTGGAGCATAATCAGCCAATGTGTTAATTTATTTTTTGTTTGTTTTATGTTTTACCTCCGAAACAATACGATTGTATGTTTATATACCCTGATTTTTTTTCATGAACACTCTGTTCCTTATCGGTCTATTTTCCTGTATGATTTTTGGTGTAGTGGACTGAAATATTTATCTCCCAAAAAAGGAATGAAAAATTCTACATGTATCTCTATATTTTTCATTGCTGCAAATTATAACCAATTGTTCAATTCTATTTATTTCGTGTATGTTTATTTTATTATTTTTGTTGTGATCTTGATATTGTTGGGTAGATTTCTATTTCCGATTTTTTATGAATTCTTTTTAACAGCTAGTTATTATTGTTTTTTGGTAAACAGATTAAAAACGAGGCAGCTAATACTTGTTTCGCGTGTTTATTCGCAGGGTGTAAATGAACATTTACCAAAGTATAACTCTTACATGATTATAATTTCATCTAATTCTGTGTTTAGCCAGTCGATAATTGTATTCATCGATGAAATATATTTATACAATAACATATGCTCAAAACTAGATCTATTCAATGAGGAGGGTATTATTTTAACTATACACTACACAAAATTTTGCATATCGATCCAACCAAAATATCTAAACTCTTCTTATTTCATAGCTTTACATAATACTTCACATTTTTATTACTTTCTTTTTTTACATTTAAAAAACACAGAAAATTTAAATTCTGTAAAATTATTTACAGGCCAATTTCAACGATCTTCTTGCATAATTGTTTGTGATATAAAAATAATTCCATCTTATGTATTTATGGAATATTTGTTAAAAATTTATAAAAATTCAATTCTTACTAATTTGTATTTGAAACCTTTTCATTTTGATATCGGCAGGATATTATTTCTTTTACCGCGGCAGCTGAATTGCAGTTGTGGCTGCAGTTTTCAGAGTGTTTGTTGTTCTGAAGTTATTTTAAATATATTTGAAATAATGTCAGTCTGGTTTTTGACAGATGTATTCAGGTGTGGTTTAAACGTCAGCAGTGACTCTAAATACGATATGAATGAAACATTTATTTCAAATCATAGACTAATTGTATCTGTCATCGTTAGTGATCTTTCGTATTTAGCGAATGTGTTTATTGTCTATCGCATGTCCGAGTGGATATATCTCAAATATTTATTAATGTCTATGGTAAAAATATTATTACTATCTAAAGATGAATGCATAATGTCATTTGATCTTAAAACGTGTACTAATTATTGTAAGATGTCTATGGTAATCTCATGTGAAGGTTTTATATTGAAACCTTATATTGTAATGTTCCTTGAGTTTTTAAACTGTAATATTATATATTCAACGGCACTGATTTTGTTTGAAGATAGGTTAAGGTCAATTTATTTTATTAATTTAGGTATTTATAGCCTAATTTATAGACAATACCATGCAGTGTTGCCAAATGACAAACTTGAATGTTCACATTCTTTTATTTTTATTTTTCTGATTATGTTTTTCAAATTAGTTTTTTTCTCTCGTGCCATTTACATTTTTCTTCTCAATCAATATTTTTTACTATCAAATGAAAAATCATACATTTGCGGATCTAAGATGTCTCTGAATTTATTTAAAACACAAACTTTTTGTTTGAAATCAAACAATACTAATATGAAACAATGTCAATTTTACTATTCATTTGAAAATAATGAAGACTCGCCATGCAATTTTATTTTATTCGATTATGATGACCTAAAATCCAAAGGATTTTTATTAGTTAGCCCGAATACTGCAATTGTTAAATTTAATTGTCTACCGTTCAGTAGAGTAGAGTTCTTCTTAAATAGGCAGAGATTGACAGCTATTGATCTGGTTTTCATTAATTTCATAGCACTGGCAACATTGAAAAGACAAGAAATAGTGTTGCCAACTTTGAATCATCATGAGATTTTTATTATCTTAAGATTAGAAGATAGATTTAAAATAGTTACTCTTTCTATAATATACCATGACCTTTTTACCGTCTACGTAGTAGTGCATGATCATTATATTATGAATGTATTTGTTCAGTGTTGTGAGCATAGATATATCAATTTAATTAATAATCTAGATGTCATAGACAATTATCGCGATTTTTTCGATTTTTTTTTTTTTTGAAATGACCGCATCTGAGGTTTCTAATACCTTGAAAACTCAAAATTTCAGCTCTTACTAAGTACATCAATCTACGTTTCCTCGTAAATCCTGAAAAAATGTGATCTTTATATCCCAAGCGACTTTTGCATAGCCATTATGCATTTTTTTTTATTTTTAGTTATTCTTGCCAGTATTTATAACTATACATTTTTAATTTAGAATAATTATTATTTGAATATTTTAATTATGGACTTTGGCACAGAAATATGTTGTTAAATTACTGAATTATTCCCAACCATTCTAGATTTCCATAAATATGTGTAACCCTGTCTGTGATTCAATGTTTTGTCAACACTGTCATTATTGCTTTTTCTATTCCTTTTTTAATATAATATATTTATTACTTCTTAAATTTCTATGACTCTTAACTCTTTAAGACTAATTCATTTGTTTTTTTTTAAATATAACTTTCTCATTTGTCAGTAACTATAGATTGTCACAAGATCTAAAAATGAATTTAATCTGTGGTCAATTTGTACTACTTATATTTTAATGGTAAGTTACTTAAATAAATAGAACAGTCAGTATTAGAATGTGTACCCATGTCTACGTAAACTGTGTATCTCTGTGAGTGTTGCCAGGTATCAAAAATTGTCTCAAATTGATAGATCAAATGTGAGTCTTTTTTTTTTTAAATAATTCTATGGATAACAGAAATCTAAAAACAACTTAACTTAACAACAGTAATCATTTGACAAAGTATAACAAAGATAAATCTTACATTGTTCTTCAAGGCTTTGACAGTAACGTCTTATTCATCTCTTTGTCTATCGTTGATACCTCAAAACACAAAATCTACCAATGTATTTACAAATCCAATCAACATGTAAATGTTTTCCCTGTTTGCAAGATTCGAATAAACCGATGCAAATATCTCAATCATTTTAAGATGACAGGCAGCAAATAGACCCTTTTCCAAATTTAATATAATTGTGTGTTATTATAATGCAAACTCATTCATAATAAATAAATAATCATCATGTTTGTCTTTGATGTTGCCATTAAGTTAATAATATAACATTATAATTTTAAGTTTTAATCTGTGATCACTTAATCTTTCACTACGTTGTAAGCATCGAAAGGAGTCTATGAATATTATTTTTTAACACACCACAATTGAAGAAATACCGTCATGTTTTAAAGAATTGATTGAAATGGCATTCGAACAGCTTAATGAAAATTTGCATTTAAGCTAAATACAAAGACATATTTGGCGCCACCCGTTAAATCGTTCCTAAGAATGTTTGGTGTTATAAATTTTTATTATAGTAGCACCTGGTGATGAATTTGAATGACATTTCAATAATTCCACTGAATAATGATACGCTATAGTCTATTTTTTTGTATTTTTTCTTAGTGTGTTATGATAATTTTATCGATAAATAGGATTATAAGTTGCGTTTGTATATTTTTCTTAACCTGTGTAAAAAACAATATTATTTATTATTGAAAAATAAATACATGATTAAATTTATTGAAATTCGCTTGCTATTATTGATATGTTATAAAGATGACATTTCTGTTCTAGGATCAAAAGGGCCAAACAACAAAAACACTGATATGAAATTATGATCAATTAATGGAAAAATCTCCGTATATATTTCCATAGAAAACTTTATGTTGAGATATTTCCATTAGAGGGCCATATTCTCCATACGGGAGAGAACATGAATTAAAAAAATTATATTTCAAGGCCTTAACATATAAACAATTAAGAATGAGTGTGTGCAGATAGTGACATCTTTTGATCAACTCCCTACTGAGCCATTCCAAAAATGTAGTGTTGGCATTAAAGTGTGAAAATAGTAAGTTAACAAGATGTGTTGTCAATGACAAGAAAAAAAATTAAATTAAAAGACATTCCTCTATTAATACTCTTTAAATCAAAAAGCTAACAAGAATTGATATTGTATACGCTATCATCTTTCAGGAATATTTCATTCTTAAAAATATTACTTCTTTGAATGATTTATCAATTATAATTGAACCTGACCACTATTGAAACATGCTGAAGAGAACTAACAACTGTGGTGTTGAGGTACACACCAGACTGACTGAATCACAATGGATGGTTTTTAATCAGTAAATAGTATGCCCTGTCAATATGAAATCAAATATTTGAATTTTTTGCATACTAGATTATTGGGGAATATGAATATAATCATCTAAAATGTATGTTAAATAAACCCGACTAATATTAAAATTTTTCTTACATGGTTCGAAAAAAAATGGAAATAATTAGTCAAAATATTCATGGCATATTTTTATTTTGCAACAAATAACTAGTCAAATGATTGTATACAATAATATACACTCAAAAATATAAATAATAATAATAAAACGATTATCTTTTTAATTATGTTTTTCACATAAATCAACAGCCGTTATGAACAACATGATTATTGTTCAAAATTAAAAAATAATTTTAGTCTCAAGCAAACATTCAATGAAAAATGGAAAATGTTTTTTTTTTTATATTCATACCAAATACAATATCTTTTATACTAAATTTCAATAATTTCACACGCATATCTACAGTTGCTGTGTGAGTATTTTTTATAATTCATATTTTTTACATTGCAGGGTTTAATGTGTCCAGACACGACTGTTGCAAAACATATTCGGTATTCACTGTCACTTGTCAAGTTGTCAAACTGACTTCTTCATCATCGTCATCATCATCATCCGAATCTTCAGGTTTCTTTAAACGTTTTTTGTTAATGTAATGTTCAATACGGTTTTGAAGACTCTCTAAAAAGGTGAAACAGAATACAGTTGTCAAAAGTGTTTCACTGTTTTCTTTTACTATTATAAATTTTGAGATAGTCAATTTCTTAATATTTTTAATATGATTTATTTTGAGGAGAGGAGCCATTTCACTTAAAAGTTTTGTACAATTATCTTTTTTTAACAAAGCAAATATGCTAGATTATTTGAACATCCTTACCACTAGAATAACATTATTTTTCTTTATAAGATTAACAAAATGACACCTGTCTGCTTAACGAGTAAAGTAAAAGAATCAAAATTCCTTATAGTTTTTTCAGATAACAGCGTAATTAATACACTTTTAAGGTGTTAACTGTCACTTCTTGATGGAAAGGCATGATATTTTAAATAATAAAAACACATTTTTTAGTACTTATTTCCACAATAATTTTTTTGATCAGGACCGGTTTCGCTCATCGTGAGCATTATCAACTGATAAATTAGTAAGTAATAAGTAATTAATACATATGAAACATCTATCAATGTAAAATTGAAATATCTTAGATATATAGTAGATAATGAGTTCATAATCAGGTGATAATGCTCGTGATGAGCGAAACTAGTCCTGATCATAAAATATATTATAAAAATGTGTTTTTATTATTTAAAAGATATACAAGAATTAGCAAAATAGTCTTACCACAAGTATTCCTCGTAAAAAGAGGCTGGTAAACCTTTGCCTTGACTCCTTGCAACAAGCATTCACCCTGCAGAAGGAATTCAATTTTGTCTCCATTTCGCCTGATGCAGCCGTCGTTGGTCTCTGGAGGTACTGCTGCATTATTTTTTATTCTATTATCAATCTCTTTATTGTAAAGCGCTTCCAATTCCTCCACAATGTCTCTTATCATTGAAGCTCTGAAAAAGCGTAAGGTTATTTATTACTAAGGTATACAATGATTCTAAAACTATACGTAAAATTTAAAATTGGGAAGGGATGGTTCCTTTTTACTAGGTATAGGGAGAGGTTAACAACACAAACAATAGTTACATTATGAAATTTATTACTAATTGTAGGTGAAACGCCCAGAGATTTATCATTATAGTGATGAGTCAACTGTTCTATTGTTAACAGAATAACAGAGCAATGCTGGTAAACTTTTACATACTCAAAATATATTTTTTAGTCTGACTAGACGGTAATTATAAGCTTGCAAATCAATAATGCTTTATGATACTTACAAAAAGAAAACGATTCATTTCACTGTTAGTGGTTTTATTAAATTTTAAAATCTTTAAGCTCTTCATACACGACAAAGCATTTCAAAATTTTTATATATAATGACATTATTCAAGACATTTTTGAAATACATAATATTGGAATATTCTTTAAACAGCACAACAGGAAGAAAGCGTAAATAGAGCTTAGAAAGAAAAAATACTATTTAAATAGCGGAACAAAATAGTTGCTTGTTTAAAAGTTAGATAAATTCAACAATATACTTACTGAATAGCCGTTCTCGACCATTGCGACTGGAAACACTTGATGATGGCCGTCAGTTCTTCTAAATCTACATACCACCAATCTACTTTACTAGCATCAAACACATGTGCGGTGGCCTTTTCTGTATAGTCCGCCAAATAACTCTCAGGTGAAGTGAATTTACTGAAATTATTTTCAATTTTCTTGATACTCACAACGTTGCTGTCGGACTCACTAGTCATTTTACGCTTTAAATTACTAGTTCTTCTATCTGTAGGCTGTGGATTATCTTGATTAGGGCAATCCATATTATCTACTGAGAAAGCTTTGTGACTCGGTAAATACTGATTTTTACTTTCATTTAAAGTAACATCTATAGAAGGAGAGTTTCCAGAATTAACTGTGTCTATTTTATTATTGCAATTTGAAAGTTGCAAACAATCTGTGCTTTCACTTTTGCCGTTCTGCAAATTCAAAGTGTTTTGTTTCTCATTACTTTGGGTTGAATTCTCTATTGTATTTTTGTGAAGATCAGATACATGATTGTCTACGTTTGATGGAATTTTCTCCTTTTTTGTGGATTTATTAATGGCATTTTTTAATGGGACATAATTTACAGGTATTTCAGGCTCGTCATCTTTCAATTCAAAATCTTCCAATATTTCATAGGCACAGTGGAATAGATTCAGAGGAGCTTCAATGGCCATATTGTATTGTGGTTTTCTGGAAATTAATGATACAACAATAAATAAAATCGATCTTACATCACATTAACAGCTTCTAATGAACTTATACTTAATTCAAATATTACCTAGGATTGGCTTCGACATTGAGTAATTCTTTGATAATGAGCGGGCTTTCACTTCCGCTGCCCACTAAGAACAGTAAACCGGCCATACAACGAATTTGGTGCCACAGAAAAGCATTGGCTGTCACTTGTAGATAGTGCATGCTGTAACCTGAATATGACATAAATATTAAGAAAGTATTAACTCACTGACTGCTAGCTCAAATATTGAGACAGTAGATTGCAGAGGATTGATACACGAAAGCAAATTAATTTCAAAACTTTCACATGCATACAAATTTCCGTGTTAAAATATAGCCTAATTTTTTCCACTAATCCTACAACACTTTCGAATTAGTTCTTGAAAGCTTCTGTAGTGGAATATACTTTATGTGACGCAGCATAGCATAGGTTGACATTTCAACAGTAGGAAACAGAAAGTTCTGTTCATTTGGATATTCAATATCAGAAGGCTATGTAGTATTCTGTGTCTCAAATTTGAAATTGTGTTTATGGAATCTCCCAATGTAACATGTGTTATTCAAACAATAAACTAATATATTATATAAATTGTTTTAAAAAAACCTTCTTCAAAGATAAATCAAAAAATAGCTTTTGACAAACACTATTCCATTTTTCACTAAGGTAACTAAAGACAAAAATATCTAAGGTCAATATTATTTTTAAATTGTCAAATAAAAAGGTACCTTTATCATCATGGCTGCTTCCCACACTAACAATACTAGCTGAATGGATGTATCGATAGTATGAAGTAACTCCGTTTGCGACATCCATTTTGCACAGATTCCTAAAATCGTGTGAGCCTTTAAGATACTTGCAAGCTTCTGACATCGCTTGAATATTTAGACATCCACGGGGAAACCAATATTTATACGTACGACGTTTGCAATCAAATCTGAAAGATGTATGTAACATTAATACAAAGCAAATCCAAGATGTGTGGGACGAGTCATATCTGCTTTGCCAGTAACGATTGTAAGATTTACCTAGCACTATACGGCTCAACACTTTTATCAGCATCTTCAGGGATGGGCGGAATGGGCAACCATGCGATAGCTCGGATGTCTTCAGGAAGAAGCCTGTTCAGAATTTTGCAGTAGTCAAGCTCTTCTGATCTACAGCTATCTTTCGTGGCCAACTGCTCTGCAGTGAGACGGCTTCTAACATCTATTGATATAACCTAAAATAAAAGGGAAATGGCACAATGGGACAAGGCCCTGACCAAATCATGAGATAGTGAACTCTCATCCAACTCTGATTAGAATTTTTTTAACTTACTTAAATTTACATTACTGCCATTATTATTATTTATAGCAAAGATATGTAATCACTAGTAAAATGATAGTTGTGTGTTATTTGTGGAGGGATTACATTTGAAAAAAAATGACAATACAATTTCAACTCTTATACGTCCACATTTTCACATCACCCAACTAGTTGATAATGTCTGCTATTGGGAAGAACATTAGAAAATGTTGAAGTAGTATAATTTGAATTGTATTTTATAAAAAACAAATGAATCAAGATGATTTGAAGATGAAATGAATCAAGATCAATGATTTCAATCTCGTAATGGTTTGAAATATGATAAAAAGTGATACCATGGTCATAAAAAGAGAATTGTGAAATATTATTTATTATATCTTCATTGCAAATTTTTCCAAAAAATTGATTTGAATATGACATCGTTTACCTGTCCACTTCCACTGACTCCTTTATCAGTCCTACCGCATCTGTGGTAAGTTGAATTTTCACGGCATTGAATTAAGCAGCTTTTGATGAGAGCTGCAAAGAGGTATGCTTCAATTGTTTCCGATGAATCCTCCTGGACAGCAAGACCATTATATCGGACTCCAAGATATGCAACTCTCAATAAAATTCTACGAGTCTCACATCTGTAAAATTGTACAAGTTTTCAATCATCTCATGATCATACGTGATAATGGTGGTGATTATCATATATTTGATGAAAGTTTTTGTATAAAGCATTATTTTAACATTGCACAGAGTTTCAGAATATAACCTATCTTATATTATGTCTTTTTCATACATAATTAAAATTTAGTGAGAGGATGTTTATTAATTAAATATAAGTAAAAATTTTAATGTAAATATGTTTTGCAAAAAATTCATTTCATTGGAGTATTTATTTGGGAATAGGAAAATACAAAAACAAAAAACACAAGCTACGAATTGTGGCGTGTTTGGAAGCAATTGTTGGTTTCTGTTAATATTCTTATTGCTATAAGTAAATCTTATAAATATATACTGCATAAATTTTAGTATCAAATAGTCAATTTTAGAGTGGAAAGAGGTGTCCCATTGTTAAGCACACTTACGAATATATAATTTCAACTCTCAAATTACAAATCCATTTATTTTAACTTATGTTTCAAATAACGCTAATGAATGATAAAAATCATAAGATCAATTTAACCTACTTGGAAAAGTCAAATGGCCTATTCCTTTTACTTCTTTTGCCTTTACCAGGTTTCTTCTGATGATTGTTTCTTAATATAATATTTTTCAGTTGTATGGTATGCGACTGCAGTTGGATAATGGTATCTGCTAAATCCTGAAATATTCAATAACATATGCGAGAGAGTTATACTACACTCATCAATGCAATAAATACGAAATTAGTGGTACATAGCATGGTGATATTTTACGATTATTGTAGTATGGACGAGGAAAAACCTTATATCGAGATTGTACACGTTTACTCGCAACAAAAGTTATTTAAATTAAAATGAGAAGTTAAATGGTATAAAAGGTACCTCTTTGCTAAGCTCAAGAAGTTGCTCCCTCGAAAGGTATTTGTTTTTGTGCCGGTCAACAGTCAACCTGTTCATATTGGCATTAATTTTGTAATACTTTAAACGTTCAAAATTGTCATATTGACATTACCGCTTCACGTGTGTAAACTGTCACTTAATACTTTTTTTATTACACTCAAGGCTAGTGCTACGCACTGAATTACCTAGCCATTTCAATTATGTGCGGGATACTTGTTCATATTATTGATATTATGGGTAAGTGAAGTCTAAAAACTATTATCAAATCACCCTTTAAAACGTATTTGGATTAAAGTGAATATATCTGAAGATAGGCAGAAAAATTAATAAATATCTTTAAATCGATTATTAACCACATATTTTCATAAATTAATTTTTATAATGTTATAATTAAGACACAAAATTAATTTAACGGCTAATTTGACGTCGAATCATTGAAAGTCAATTAATATTTTTTTAAATATAAAATAATTTTTAGTTGTTAAAATAATTATTTTGGATTGATAAAATTTTTTATTCGTCCTCTGTAATAATTTAAATATCTGATAAATGTCTTTTGTAGCGTTTAAATTAATTTTTTAATTTAATAAATTTAATTTAAGTTTTAATAATATAATAATATACCAATTTTAATAATATAATACTTTCTAGAGATGATACAAAAGGTAATATTTATACAATAAATAAACGTGTTTGACATAGACAATGACAATGTAGAGTTACACTATGATAGGGACTAAGGGTGCGCTTAACGCCCTTTTTTCCCTTTCATCTCGGGTGGGTTGTGTTTTGGTTTTATAAAGTTGGATCATCTTATTTTATAAAAAGCGTCACGCTAGATTTTTTGCATGACGCTTTTTCGATCTCTTTTTAGGGCAGAGTGACAAGCCAGTTGCGTGTCAAATGCAACACCAGTGATATAAAATATATTGAATAATACATGCTAGATATATGTCATGGATAAAACAGAATACATATTACACACAATACAGATACGAATATAACAAATAATAGAATTAGATACTATACAATTCAAATTACAATAGATTACAATATGTTATATAGATGCTGTATAATTCTAATACATTGATACCATATATATAAAAAAAAAAAACAGAAAATGACGGTCTCGGCAAAGTAGTAGGGTCCTGGGGGTTCTTCGGTTTGCGGCTTCACCTCCTGCTGCCCGGAACCGCAGACGGTCACCAGACAGGTAAGTAGGGGGCGAGGGTGATCTTTGTTGTGGGAGGGAGATGAACTATGGAGGTTTCAGTTTTAAGACATGACGAGGTCTTGTGTAGTCGGATGGAGCGTCAATATCGAACGCTTCTAAGCATGATTTTATTGTCGGATTTGTGTGTTTTTAAGTCGCTGTAGAACTTTATCAACAGTCGCTGGACGTGGTCATGAATTGACTCTATTTTAAGATCGCGGTGGATTGTAAAACCGCGGACGTACCACGGGGCGTCCACGATTGTACGTAAAATCTTGTATTGCGCTTTTTGCAATTTATCCGTGCGAACTTTTCCCACGTGACCCCATATCGGGGCCGCGTAGGTCATGATCGGCCGGGATATCGCGGTGTAAAGGAGCAGTTTGCTTTTTAAGGCAAGTGTGCTCCTTCTGCCTATCATCGGGTATAACCGTCCCGTGATTTGGGAGACTTGGCGTGTTTTTGCATCGATATGCTTTTTGAAAGTCAGCTTATGGTCGAGCGTGAGTCACAAATATTTGACCGACTTGTCCAATTCGATTTCGGTACCTAGCAGTTTAACCTTTTGAATTTTAAGACAGTGGCGGTTATTTCTCCGGTTGAAGTTTACCACCGTACTTTTGTCTGGGTGGATTTTTATCCTCCAATCGCGACACCAAGTAGCTATGTTGTTGCTCGCTTTTTCAACGAGCAGTGCGGATCTCGTTTGACATAGTGTCTACTTTGACTATATATTCAATAGGTATGTAGTGGATACCTCTTTCTGCGCCGAATACTAACGATCGAAATCAAAACCATTGCACCACTGCCCTAAGGTTTAGATTGCATTGATAGAATATGTTCCCGCGAATAAACGAATGTCAGAAGAGGTCAGATATACTTTTTAATTTTTTGTTTCAATAATGATTTCTGACATCGAAACATTTACCTCCTCTTCATTATGTAAGCCTGGTAGCCTGCTATGAAGAATGAAAGAAATATTTTGTTCCATTATCATTTCCATTATGTATCAATGAAAACTTACACCCTTGGACTTGGGTCGTTGAGTCAGCACATACTCTATCGTGGAATTAATAAATAAAATCGGCACCATTTCTCACTACCTCTTCACATTTATGTTACCCTAATACCCTAGGCGATAATACTTATTTTCGTGGTTAGTGGAACGCATTTACAAATTAATGAATGTTATAAATATATAAATAATTGCAAGCCATTTGTTTTATTTTATCAAACAATTTTAAATTCTATTAATATTTTGTCCCAATATACTCACTTCAATAATTTAAATTATTTTATACAAATTTGAATATATTTTATGAAAACGCATACATAAAAAACTCTCTTCTATCTATTTAAGTACAATCCATGCAATGTTTACGTGATTTGTTTCTAAATTATAGTGAAGAACTCGTAAAACATCTTCTCAGTCTTGTCAGTTCTGTTTCATCCGTGTGATAGAATTCCTGAAGATGCCGAAAGGCGAAACCCAGGTGGCGAAACACGTAGAATAACTTAAAAAAATGCAATCTGAAAAGGATAGAATAAAACTTGAAAAACCAAAATGTAATTCAAAACAAAACCACGTGTATACCGACCATTACATTATGAACTTGAAGCAGATTTATCGAGATGTAATATGAGACGCAATAATACCGACATCGAGTTATTCGTACTTGCCGACGCTCGCATGTATTGTCTTTAAAATAATGCATATTATTAATAATTTAAATCTATTGAGCATGATACTGTTGTATGGGATTTTTAGATTATCAGTGAAAGCGTTAATGTCTTAACATTTAATAACAGGAAATATACAATATCTTAACATGTAACTAATGTTAATTCTTAAGTCAATTAATATACGAATATTGACATTTATTTGATAATCTATAATCATATAAAATACTGTTAACTTATTATAATAAATATGGTGTACAAGATATTTACTTTTTTTCCGTTAAATTAAATAAAAATTGATAATAACAAATTCAGTTATACGGAAAATTAATAATTACAAATGGAAAAATACCAAATTGTCTTGGATAGGTATCGGAAAAACGGGAAATACGAATGTATGATAAAATAAATATGAATCGTTTGAAGTCATTTTGGTATATCAAATGGTATACCAAAAATATTTTTTTTATGTTGCGACAAATGAACCACAAAATATTTCGCTATTGCATAATTTAATAGTGCTTTGATTCAAATATGAAATATTTTGTCGATTTACGATCCGTAGTGAAATTTTACATATATTTACGTTGTTATTAGTGTTAAGTTGTTATAATGGTCATGCTAAGAGAGACAAGCGAGAAATAATTGCAATCAAATAATTCAGTACCTCCGCCTCCTTTTGCAGCAACACCCCAAATGCGCGGTGTTCAATAGTTTACTGCCTCTCACACGAGTCCTTTGATCTCTTACCATTTCGAATAAAAGCATCACACTAAATGTTAAAATTAAAGCAATTTTGAGGGTTATTTTATTATATTTCGTCTATTTTTGCGCCAATATTTGCGAAAACGTATGGACAGTGAATGGGTTAACTTATCGGTATTATTATAAACGTCAATTTCAAATTACTTTTTGCATGTTCAAATTTTAGCGGAGTATATGACGTTATATTTGTGAAGAGTAGTGGCCATTTAAGTACTTATATTTATTAAAATCTGCTGTTAGTTGGCTAGTAAAAATCGTATACCTTTCTGAATTGTGAAATAAAATACGATAGAAAAAATGTACCACCACTTAAATTAAAATTTTTGCGTAAAACATAAAAACTTAGTTTACTACTAATATCACAGAATAGACATAACATTTGTTTTTAAGCAAATCAAGTCAAATGAATGTCGCTGCTTTGAGAAGCACATTCACAATATATTTATATGCACGTTGCTTACATATTTATGTTGGAATGCATATTGTCTATCTTGGTTTAGAGGAGGTTTACTCAACAATTTTTTCGTTTGGACCATAAAATGATGTGTTTTTTAAAAGGCCATACATATATCACAAACAATTATACATAACACGTTTTTATGTCATAGACAAACCGATAAAAGGTTGACGGCCTCTTAATTGAGGTATCTCAATAGAAATTTTTTCTTTGAGAACTGCTTGTTATTCAATAGCTTAGTTGCTTTTTTTTTAGAATAGAATAGCGATAGAAAAGATTTGTCTAGGAAAAAACATGTGATTAGCTAATCGCTTTTGCTACGCTCCATTATTTTAGGATTGGAAGGGTGAGAGGAAATTCTTAGACATCACAAACATCAATGTCTACAAACAGAAATCGGTTAAAAAATGCTGTTTGTCGGGGATTTGTATTCATGAGATCCGCCAAGGAAGCCAACGGCTTGCTGACCAACTAATTGTAGCCTCAATCTAAAAACTAAAAGTTTGTAAAAGTATCCGTTGACTTCGATCGATTTGAGCCACTGATTGGGCCACCGGTTGAGTATCGCTGGTAAGAATCATACATAAAAAATATTGTAGCTAATGTTACTTTTCTAAAGAAACTGTTGATCAATACTTAAAATTTATCTATGTAAAGTTTCAAAGTGAGTTAAGACAGTTTTGCATTACCCAAGATTGATTAATTTTATTGCCTAAAGCATTATTGTTTTGATAAATAAATATGAACATATCAATGTACTCCGTTCCAATTTCCATATTTCTATTGCTGCCCACTGCAAGTAGCGTTATTGTATCATTTTGATGGGTGTACAATCCTATTTTGAATGTCTTCAAATTGATTATTACATAAATGTACTTTTGTTACGAAACACTTGCAATTATTATTATAAACGATAATGGTTGATGGTCTTTTTATAGCTTGCTTTATTATTATTTTCGTTATAAATCGAGTTTTGTAAGCAGAGCGAAAAGGTGTTTTGCAACATGTTTATTATGAACGTGTGTTTATTATGAAGCATTGAATTCGTTTTTTAAATTTAGTGCTTATAATTTGTATGTTGTTTTGACGGATGATAATGTTACGTCGAAATGAGAAAAGACAGTTATTAATTTAACAACAAAATAAAAGAGCTAGTCTAATTAAGTTTCACACAAAGATATTTTTTCTTCTTACTTTAGTGCCGCCTTAGGAATACTAGGTATAACTTAGTATATACAAGGAAATGAATTAAATTGAAACTCTACAGTATTCTTATTGATACAAATTTAATATTCTGTCTTATTCCCGTGTTTATTAGTAGCTAAACACTAACATATTCTATTGTCGACCTTCGTCTATTGGATTGTCTTAATATAAATGTTATCCTTTGATCTATTTAATGTTCAATGTTGGATAAAAGTATAAAACGAATCAATGTTTTCATTTTCGTACAGCTATTCAAAACTTTTAATCATAATAATAGTAAAGCCGGCGTATGATTTGATTAATCTTATATTTTATCGAAATTTTATGCTCTTCCCTCACCTCATGGGTTAATTAAAACTGACGTAAAACTGTTAATTTAAATGCTTACATGTGGTAGGTATTTGAACACGACAGCCATTTTGTAACAAAGATTTATTGTCGAATAAAAAAGTAATATTGTTACGTTTTGTCAAAGAGCACCCAATTTCTCCTAATTTTGTGAACAATTTGTCAAAAAAACAAAAATATGCATAATATATACAGCCCACTAAAAAGTTACGAATGGTAAAAAAAAAATGAAATATGTTTGTGAATTTTGTTGACGGCAGGATATGTGAAAATTCACACTATTTTTTTATTAGTGGCTGTACCTAGTACTAAATTATTCATGTCATTAAACAATGATGTAACATAACACGTATAAAATTAATTTATTTGTCGTATAATTAATGGGTGTTTTTCAAAGACTTGTTGCAAAATGTCAAAAATTAATTATTTTAAATTTCGTTTTCATCTTTGCCATATTTAAATAATGTTCCAATAAGCGCACATCAATTAAGTTAGTCTTATTTTTTATATCACCGAATTGGTAACTTTATGAGAAATAAATTGTATGATCAATCTAAAGTTGTTTTATTTTAGTCTGCAATTTTATTTTTGATCATGCTTTTATATGAAATAACATAAAGAAAACTGTTACCGTTATGTATCGTCCATTTTGGTAGTACGCTCCAAAATATATAACGATGAAACATGATGAATACTCGATAAACCTTACGTGGAGTTTTTCTATCCGAGGTTTGCACCGGATATCGGAGATAATTTGTTTTAACTTCGTGACGGATTTAAAGCTCATTTGAAAGATCAAATAAAATACATTGATACTACCAGGAACGTGTCTTGGAATACTGTCGTCCTGAAGGATGTTTAGGTATCAAGTGCCAACCATATGATGTATCCCGTGGGAATCTGGTATGCGGGAGGAAACAAAACGAACGGCGTGAAATCGAAAGTCTTTTTCAACTTTATGGGCTTTATATTGTTATCAGTTCAATAATATAGTCAATAATTTGAGCTGAGTTTTGATGTTGCTCAGTAAAAAGAAACGAAATTGTAATATTGGTCAAAAAATTGAGAGCTTTCATGACACGAAATCGTGGTCATTTGCTTCAATAATGATTGGTTTTGGAAATAATAATAAGTATATTAACCCGTTGAGTAGTGAGTTATTTTTTTACGAAATAAGTTTTTTGGTTTATATTAAATATTTTTTTACACTTCATATAATATTATGTGTTTTTTTTGTGGTTCAATCTAGAAAGAATATTTATTATTATATCACGTAGTAAATAAAGTTGTACAATTTAGAAATGCACAGTAATAAATGTAAATAAATTTATTCACTATGGATTTCCTAGACACAATTACTTTAATTTGAGCCTAAAAAAATAATTGCAGTCTGAGTTAACATTGTTCGATATTGACACTGATTGCTAGAAAGAAGCGGTTGAACAGACAGTAAATTTTATGATACATGATTAAAATTGTAATTTCTTTGAATTTTTATTTTCGTAAAATTCTTTTATTAATTTGAAACAAATATAAAATGTAAGCCCGACTGCTTAAAATTATTGACAGATATGTGCAGCATGAATATCTGAAAAAATTATAATTATTCAACAAAAAATACGGAACTTGCAATTGAGAAAAGACATCACAATATTTGGACGTACATGTACGGCCATACTCCTCAAAGCGTTAATACGAATGATGTTATTTGTATATATTAAAACTTTGACAGTTGATATCCATTTTGTCATGAACTCCTCCCGCAGCCATTTTAAAATTGTATCAATTTTTTATCTATGGTTATTTAAAAAAAGAATATTCACACAATAATTACCGACGCCATTGCGTGACTTTTGTGGTAACTAAATAGTAACTAGGTGTATAAAAATCCAAAGAAACGGTTATATTATTAATAATACTGTTGATGGAGAAAATTCTCACTTTGTTATGGAGATTTGGAATCGTTTAAATATATTACTTTTATATGAGTTTGGATGTTTGGCCGGCGGCGTTTATGTCTTCAAAAATCATATGAATTAAATACGAATTTCTATTTTAATCAATTATAATAACAAAGCATAAATTTACCGATAAAAAAAACAGCACAATACCAATCAAAGAGCCGCGTTGATCTATTATTTATTTTACAATTTTAACTATACAAACTATAACATCATACGTGTGTTCAATAAAAGAGGCAACGGAAAATTTTATTACAAAATAATGTTGGAAATAATTTCAGTGTCGAATTATTTTATACTATCTAAGTTTGAGTCGTATATAAAATATTATTTTGAAAACTTTATCGTTTTTTACAATTTATTATATACACATAACGTTACTATTAATTATTTGAAAAGTTTTCTAATTGATTTTGTATTAGTCTCATAAAAAAATACATATAAAGTAAAAAAAAAAAAAATTTTAAAAGTAAAAATTTATAAGATTCCACATGTATCGGCACTAACGACCCGAGTTTAACCTTTTGGCATCTTCTAGCATTCTATCACACGGATGCATTGCACCTTCAGTCGATGCCATAAGCTACATATTATTATTACATAATATAAAGTAGACAATTTTAACGAGTTTCACGTCATACAATAATTCCGGTTCATTGTCTAGTTCAGTGTGGTTTTCATTGAATATTTGAATCTTTTTATTTTGTCTCTTTTCATTAATATTTAAAAATTCTGAGACAACCTTGTTGATCTATTTATTTTTATCATAATTGGGGATGAATATTGAATTTAAGAAATAGTACTAGTTAAAAAAACGCTGGGGACCTGTCATTATTAGATATGAAATAAAATAAACCATTGTTAATACAAAGCAAATCTTCATTTAGAATTAAATTTTTCAAACTCGTTCCAAAATCAAAATATCGACACTCAAATAATGTTGCTTACAGAGTAAATTATTTTTTTTAGTATAAAAAATGATGTGAATTATTTAATATATTGTCTTTCAACTTAAGCATTTCATTTTTTTCTTTTATCTATGTAACATAGATTTTAAATGCGTATAACAAGTAACCTTAATTAAATTGAAAAAAAATGAATTCATGCAAGTATAACGTGTCTCCAAGTTGGTTTTCATAAAAGGAATGATAAATGTGTTACCCATCCCTAATATATATTGATATATCTAAAAACATTCGCTTAGAATAAGTAACAAAAAATAAATGCATAAATTAGTTGGGATACGTCTTGGTAATAATGGATTTGATAGATATAGCCTGAGGTAATTGTGCAATACTTCTTACGTAGAGGGTTACAAGCGTTCGATTGAGAAATCGTTTTTATTCTGTCCTAATAATAACAAGAGTGAATTTTAAAATTAACAATTATTTCAATATATAAAAGACAGTCTACTCAAAATAAAGTATCAAACATAACCAATCATTTAAAAAAAGAAAATTTTAATGTTCGAAATCTTACAGATAAAATAAGACAAAAAATGCGTGACGTTACGAATGTCGCGAATACTACTTTTGAATTTATTATATTTTAAGATTATTAAAAAAAAACGCTTATGTTGGGAGCGACTGCCTGAATATTGGATTACGTGATAAATATTATTTTAGATAATAGACGAGGAATCAATCAGTCAATGAGTTTATGATAATAAATACTTTAATAGAAAAATATGGCTCAAATGGTTTTTTTATGATGTCTTAAATTTGATTCTCTACTAAATATATGTTACGTAGCTTTGTTATTGGAACTCTATGCTCATAAACTGTATGGGGCAGTATATCTAACACTGATTAAACTTTAATAGTATGTATTAAAACACAATATGAATATTGGCTTATTAAAAATCTGGCCTTTTCAGCATTGGTTATTTCATTATTACAAAGTCACTTTCTCATTTAATAAATTACTGTAATACTGTAAATTACGTGTTAATTTTCTCGAATTTTTTTATCAAATATATTCTCTAAAACGCGACACATTGATAGTTTTCGAGAGTTTTTGATAATCTTGATTTACACTTCATTTTATGGCGATGGATTAATACCTTTGAAAATATTTTGAAATCTTGCATCCGTATAAGTTTAACCGAAGACTGGATGCTCTTTTAATCGAGTTTATTATATTGCACGATTAAAATCCCATTCCCAAAGTGAAAACTGTAAACTCTAATGGAACATTTCAATAATACACACTACACACAGTACACAATATGTATGTATTATTAGAAACAAGTCAATTTGCTCAACTTTCCATTTTCAAATAAAGTATATTTGGCGTCTTGGCCGTTTTCATAAATATAGAGTTAGAAGAACACAATACGAAGATAGCGTCTTTTTTTAAGACGTATAATAAATCAATGTGTGCGAATTTTTGTTTGGCGATTCGAACTTGTGACCACGAGATGCTATAGGTAGGAAATATGTGCTTAGTGCGTTGCCATTCATTGCCAAGATGCAATTGATTGGCAAGACTGTAAAATAAATCAATGCTCCCAAGAATATTTGAGCAAATGTCCTCTTAACGGAAAAAAAATTATTGCTAGATAAACTTTCAACTTACAGTGAACCACAATAATCAGGATACTTAGGTAGATAAATTGTTGAAACATTAAAAAAATATCTATCACGTAGGATAAGCCCGAGTTGTAACCATCAATTTATTCATGTTATTTGATTTATTGTTATAGTTGTCAAACTTAAATATTTTCTCACATTTGAGAATACCTCTTTTGTTTTAAAGATATATTTTAAAACTCTAGCAATTTGCAAAAATTGTTTTTACATCTTTTTATATCAGTTATAAAGATTAAAGTAATTTAATAAGGAAAATAAAAAATATTAGATAACCGGTAAAATAAAATTATTTTTAATAATTAAAACACTTTTATTAGCATTTATTTTTATTTCCACAACATATTTTGTGATCAGGACCGGCTTCGCTCATCTCGAGCATTAATAACTGAATCGTCATATAATTATGCTCGTGATGAGGGAAGCCGATCCTGATCATAAAATATGTTGTGGAAATAAGTACTAAAAAATGTGTTTTTATTATTTAAAATAGCATGTCTTTCCATTAAGAAGTGACAATTAACACATTAAAAGTGTAAAATAAAATAATTTTGAAAGATGAAGGACAAGCCGGGCGTTTTATTATTAAATTTTATATAATTGATAAACAAAAAAACTAGCATCTCATTGCAACCTTTTTAGTTCTTACTTTGCTTAAGATTTACATT
Organism: Himalopsyche japonica; assembly: GCA_028555115.1. Classification (NCBI taxonomy): domain Eukaryota; kingdom Metazoa; phylum Arthropoda; class Insecta; order Trichoptera; family Rhyacophilidae; genus Himalopsyche; species Himalopsyche japonica. Next base: position 128,844 of record JAHFWJ010000508.1, on the reverse strand, counting down.
GCCCTCTTAGTGTCTACTTAGCTACTCTGTGAGCCTATGTTATAATCTAAACGAATGTGATTAATTAACCTGTCTGTAAAACGTTACCTGCACGAAGGGCTTCAAAGTAAAATATGTCAATGTTCGAAATTTAAAATTTTACGTTGTTTTCTTTTTTCAATGTTGTCACTTGTTCTGTCAAAAATGATTGAATTGGTAGGAATGTTTTTTTAATGCTGCGTTCTACTCTCCGCAGAGTTTACAAAATGTTGCCATTCTGGTCCACTTTTGGCAAAAGTTAACCTTGGATGATTTATAAATTAATAAATACTACCAAAAATTGTCTATACACACGAATATCAAATACAGTCTATGGTAGAACCGCCAAAACTAATTTATGATAATTTTCGAACATTCTGATCGTTTGTCATATTTTATCAATTTTTCTTTTGTTGATAGATATGTTTTTTGTTCATTGCGTAAGTTAATTTTGTGCTATTTACATAAAAATAATATTATGCAGGCGCCTCCGTTTGGTAAATTTATAATATAACACAAAAGATTAAAGATACAGGGGTTCATTGTTAGATGGATAAATACCGTTGTCAACAAATGATATTAATTTTATTACACGGAAGAAGAAAATAAATTAAAACATGCGAGTCGTTGACTTTCTAACTACAAAACAATTGATGAAAACGAAACACGTGATCTGTTTTTTTGTTCTTATTAACAATAAAATACTTATTTATAATTTACATAATATTTATACATAAACTCTTGTAATCAACCTTAAATAGTTTTTATTTTTATAAATTATTAACTTGTTTTTCAAAAAAACTGATAAAAATCAAAAATGTGTATTAATTTGAATATAAAACCGTGATTTCTTGAGTTATGCAAGGTTTATTTGATATTAATATTGAGGTCATTGGTGAGATCTGCAATGAACATAATTTAGATCTCCCCTATAGTGTAGAGAATATTACGTTATAGGAGACTAGGCACCCATAAAATATTTGAGGTTTGGTTTTTTTAAATAATATTTTGTGAATTTGCCTGAAACTATAAAATTTTAAAAATCCCAATTTTTATGACCTTGGATTTATCATTGACCTTGAATGCGTCTAGCGAAGTGAAGGAACAAACAACTACTGACATATATTTTTTCAATGCACCAATTTAATTGTGTATTGAAAATATAGCTTATTTATGAAAAGTATGATTTGACATATAGGAATGACATATATTGACGCTATAGGAGAATAAGAAAGCACTACACGGGGGTTGACTGTGGAATATAATATTTTTTTTGAAATTTAAAGCATACTTACTTCAGAATAGTAAATTTGAGTTATTAAATCGTAAGTTTTTTTTTTTTTGAATTCCTTGAATAAATTACTTCACTTCTCATTATAAACCACTACTGTTTAAAACTCTTCTTGCTAAGTGTGTGTACAGTATAACGACGTTATTCGTGTTTCATTTTTTTTCAAGATATGTGAGAGAAAAAATTTCTAGTGTGCAGAAAGATATTTTATAAAAATAAATATTATTGGTCAAAAATGTTATAATTAGCTTAAAAAAATTGTAAGTGAAAAATGATGATTATTGAAGAGAATTTAGGAATTGAAGTTCATTTACGTTGTCATTTGTCAATGATGCATACAAATTGGCAGACTAAGTAGGTTGGCGTATTTGACTAATATTCGTATTATCTTGATCATTTTTTCATATTGTACATATTGTAATATTAACTTACCAATAAAGCTTGAAGTTAGTTATAAATTGGATTATTCAAAATTGGAAGTGACAACGTTGGTTACCTCAATTCGTCACTTCATATTCGAAAAGCGTTGATAGGTAGGCTTGCCTTACTATTTAAGTATTTATACACGTATATGGCAACATAGCGAGTGGCAATTTTATGAACCTTAAAGTGCACGGATCTATCTAGTCAAGAAGGCGGCCATAAATTTTCTCCCCAACATGATATTCGACACCCTTATGCAGCATAAATCTTATAGAAATAATTTTGCTAGGAACGATAATACAACTGTGTATGTAGTTTTATTTGCTGATTTTCAATTAAGTTATAGACCTTAACCGGAAAAGAAAAGTGAATTTACATCGCTATTTTTATGATTTACGAAGTAAATTGTAAAAGAACAGAACTGTTTTTGAATTGGACAGAAATTTTGAATTGAGACTACGATTATGTGGAAGACAAAATAATAGTTTAACTGATAATAAACAAGGGTTGTTAAGGTGTTAAAATAACTCGTCTCCGACTAAAAAAAGTTTGCGTTTTTCAAGTTTATTCCTACCTTTCCTATTTATGTGCATTAAATTAAAGATCAACTAACCAACCCGGCAAATTCTTCATTTGAGATATTTTTCAAAATCGTTTAATTAAAAATGTAAAAATAAACTTTATAACTACAAAACTGGGAAATGGCGATTATTAATTATTTCAATAAAAGTTTTTCAAGTGCGTAGACAACGTTTTTGAGTATGGCTTAAATGTAGCCCATTAAAATATGTTTTACAATATAAGAGTGGAAATGGTTTGATTCTTCAAAAATTACGAAAATCTCGAATTCTGGCACGTTTTTCTAATTCTATGGATTTTTTTACGAAGCGAGAAGGTTGACAACGACTTTTGGACATTTTTGCATTGTTTATGTTATTAAGTTTTGTATTTCTGTTTTAATTGGCTCGCCCGCTGATTTCGTGAGGTTTATTGACTTTTCTCTTTAATTTATTGAACAGATTTTAAATCCCATTACTATCACATCTTTAGCATTTCAAAATTATAAATGTTTTTTTTCTTATTTTATGGCTACTGTCAATTTGTTATTTGGGCATGTAACCATTATGTGAACTGCCACTGTTCGACTATTGAAATTTGATTAATTTAATATGTAGAAATCTATTTTTGTAAATATGTAAATCTGTTATTGGAAATTACACATCGTAAGTCGTATGAAATAAACGTTGAACCTTTCACTATTTTATTTTAAAAAGGAAACATATTTATCAAAAATTATAAGATGGTAAAGTTTGATTTATAATGATAAATAAAAATGTTTATACGTCGAAATAATGAAAATATCATCAACAATCAATTTTATATAAATAGCCATATTTAAATTTATATTTGTCCGGAAGTATCTAACAATGGTCAAAAACGCTCCAAATGATTTATTTTTAAAGAAATGGCACTCGGAAAATCATATCTTATTAATTTGAATACAATGCCTTTCCCCCAAAACGATATCAGAAACTGATTATTATCAAAGTGTAGTTCGTGTTATGTTATATTTTTTTTATTTTTAATTAGTGCTGGAGCGTCCACGACACATGTCCATAAGGCCGCTGATGTTTGTAATACGGCCACAGTACAATTTTATGTGATAACATCTGTTCTAGGCCAACTCATGATGAAGTCTCCAGACTAAATAAGTTAAACATCTAAGGTGCTTAAATAAGACAACGGGCATAAATCATCTGCTCTGAAATCGTCAGTCCATTGCTTTTTATTTTGTCATTCTATCAATCACTCAAAATCATTCAACAGTAATGCAAGAAATGTTGCCTACGTGTGCCCTAATGTATATAACAATTACATGAGCAAATAACAACAACGAATAACGTGTAGATTTTTGACGTAGATCGGTGGTGTTCTGATGGCAAGTAATAAGGTAGCGTCCAAAGGGTCGCGATATGAAGAAATGAAGTTTCGCACTTTTAGGCAACATTTTTAAGACGTGTCCGAACAACATTGTACCACTATTCGACATAGATATCATTTTCACCGTGACCATATCAGCACCCTAAAGAATTGTAAAATAGTTTGCAACATACTTACATATTGTTCATGTGCCATAATTCACGTCCGTAAAAAGCACTTGCAGCAAAGATTTAATATTGTATTAAGAGGCTATCAGTCAAAAAGAATAAATTTTCAAAATCATGAAAACGTAAAAAAATATTTGAGCACCTATTGTATAACGCTGAAATAGCTTTAAATGAATAGATTATAATGTTTTCTATTTCAAAAGATTGATGAGTATCTTGTCACACTAAAATTTTATTAATTCTTCAAAAATATAAATTTATTTCTGAGCGATCAATATAGATATTCTTTTTTATAAATATTGGTGTCAATAAAATTATGTGACGCGAAGAACACGAAAGCTGCTGATTAAAAAAAAATGATAAGCGAGGATTGAATGATAACAGGATTATTATGACAGCAATCAATATGAAAGAAGTTGGATACATTTTATCTGGAGGAAAAAGCTATCCTAAATATAATTGAAAGCAGACCAAAACACACTAACTGCTTAATACCGAGTAACTTCAAGAAAAAAAGGTTAGCCTAGACTTTTTGAAATCCAATGGACATTAGTTACGAAAAATTTATGTAAACACTTATATATTCATTCTGCAACGAGAAGCTTATATTATCAGCTAATATTTTTTTTTTATAATATTATATTATAGTTTTTAACCATGGGATAATGTTCAGTTTGAACAGTAACTAGCCAACTATTTTTTAGAAATTTGGTTTTTTTTTGCTACATATTATATATATATAATATATCATTCTGATATTCTAACCCAAGAACGACACAATCAAAGAAAACGACTTTGAAAAGTCAGCTACAAGCTCAGCATAATTTTTATAAATATACATTTTTTTTGATTGAATATGACTGAAAATTATTAATTCTCCACAGTAGTTATTGTAAATTAATTAATTCATTAAGAATACCAGCAAACATCCTTTGCCATAATTTTGATTATCATATCTTTTAAATACGCTAGTTTTTATATTTTTTACTTCTATCTCAAACAAAAATAAAAAATATCATTAAAACGTCTATATTTTTAGAGATTTAAAATACACATTTTAAAATCTACATGAAATAATGCATTTATACTTTAAATTATCTATAAGCTTTTGACATATCTTTTTAAATTAGTTATTTGTTTATATGTGATCAAATTTTACACAATCGAAAATAATTCATAGAAAGAAATCAATTTAAATAATTTGTAATACATATTCGCTCACAATTTGGAGCGTATTAATGGAGGAATATTAAAAGAAGTTTTTTATTATAAATGATTTTAATCGTTTCCACATATTTTCTTTTACGAAAAAAGTTTAGTAGATGACAAGGCTATCAGGTATATAATTACTCTCTGCACACACTACTTTTTAGAATCAGAAAGATAAGGCTGAATTTTAAGATATCAATTACAACAATATCATTTAAAACACTCGATAATTTGATACTGTTTGCACTGAGATTTAAATCTGTGATATCAGTTTTAGAAACCAACGACTTTAGCAACTGCACTACAAATCTGGCTGCCAAAATCGCTTGCAGATAATTTTTGTTACCTTATCTAAAAAATAAAATAAATTAAATGAAAAACAGGCAAAATGTGATAGATCATAGAAACCTTTGAGTCAATATATTACTCAAAAGGTTAATTGAAACAATATAATAAACTTCGTCCGGTGTCACGTTTTACGAAGAATTTTACAGTGGTTTTATTTTACAGATCTATTCCAGTCGCAGTGGCATTACAATATACTTATTATATGATAAGATTTAATTGAAAAATCTAGTATTCAAATGAACTCAGAAACAGGTCCGTGTCAAAGAGTTCTGGTTTAGAAAAGCAATTGAAAATATAAATATTTATATATCTCACTAATTAATTGTTGTGCTGTGGATTAATTTCCTGTCCCATTTCAATTTAAACCAGTTAATTGATGTTTTTAATTATTAATCATAGTGTTTTACAAATTGACTATTTGTTGATTTCTGATAATTATGATTCAAAAAAAATCACAAATAATGTTTGGATCTTTGTACCAGTCGGTAGATATTATGCCAAATTTATCTAAAAATCACAACAAAAAAATGTTTCTAATGCATTCATTTGTCGATAAGATCCGGGATAATAATTCGTGTATTTTATTCAATTCGTTTCATCAAGTTGACCCGAGTGTCATGTCTTAAATATTGTATTGTTTGTCCAAAAATGTGTTCATTTATTGTGAAATTTAGTAAGAATAGCAGTTATTTTCCTTGTCAGAAATATACTCAGGACGAGCCGTCAAAATTTTAGGTATTTAAAAACGTTTTTGGTTCAACGCTGGGCAGATTTTTCAAGGCTTAATTATTGTTTTTGATAGAAGATAATCCGTCATGGTTACGGATAAGTAAATTGAATTATTTAATTTATTATTTTTTTTATTGCCCTGCTCACATTTCACATTATTTACGAGTGTGCGTTGAGCTTTCAATTCAAAATATGGTGGTTGTTATTCAAATATGAGACAAGGATAAATAATATGTTTTTATGGAAAAATTGACGAATCATTCTTGAATGTCAAATATAGATGATGGAGCGTTTTGGCCTTACATATATCAAACATGATATGGCTTCGTTCGTTAATCTTTTAATTGAATTCCGGCGACTTGGGTAAACCAAACGATACGCTTTACTATACAGTATGTATTTTTTTTATCAATTCGACATAAAGTATACAGTCAAATTATATCCGATGATAAACCGAAACTGTTACATATAAAATGATCAAGATAGACATTTTTATATATAAATTGTAAAACACAACGTTTAAATCTTTTTGTTTGATGGAATTTTAATATCAAATATGAATTATTACAACTTGTACAATTCCAAATGTTTTATCACTAACGATCTGAGATTCGCCTTTCAGCATCTTCAGGCACTCTATCACACGGATGCAACAGAACTGACGTACAATAAACAGTAAGCATCGTCTATATACCAAAGGTACATTGCCTGAAGATACAAAACATGTAGAATCGTACAAAGTTGTAACAATTCAAATTTTCTATTTCTAAAATTAAAAATTTTTAATTTTAATTTTTTTTACTCGTCGCGAGCATTAGCAACTAATGCAATCTAAATCGTTTTTTTTATCGCAATCGCATGAAAACAGTAATTGCACTCAGAACGAAACCGATCTTGATTAAATTGTTGTTCTTATTACAGATTCATTTTGATCGAATGAAAGGTATGACAACGCATAAAATACGAACAAACAAAAAAACATTCATTTTTATACATTATATATTTAAAGCCATATGCAGTAGAAAGCTTAAATTAATTTTTTCATTAAATTTTATCGATGATTATATAAAAAAAATATTTATAAAAAGATGACATACATCCTTTTCAAACAATTACATTTAAATGTCAGAGTTTCAGTTAAACTATATTTTTAGTTTTAAAAATTAAACTAGCATTGCCAATTGATATTACGAAATTATTGATTTGTAATCAGTAGCGTTGTAGCGCCGTTATTTTTGCACGATTTTCTTTACGATAGTATTCCTAACAAGCTATATTGAATTTTTAGTTGGTCGTCAGAAACAAAGAGATTAAATAATTTTAATGAAATTTCTATATTTTACTCCCACAGATTTATCTACAAATGCAGTTTATTTATCGCTAAAACAAAACGTCACTAATTGAGACCATTTATCTTTTTAAGTATTTCTTTGAAATCCGTATGCTAGATCTACAGCGATAAGAAAACACATTTCTTTTTGAAATTTTAAAATATTATACATCATTTAGTTAATTATCCTTGACATGATTATTATTGTTGATAATTTATCGAGTTACTTAGTAAATATTTGAAGCCATGGGTGCAGTTATTCTAATAAATTATATTTTTATACCAGAGGTGACCATAATGCAGAATGTGAATTATTTTATTCAGTTCTCCAATGAGAAACACGTGATATTAGAGCGTTCCGTTTGGGCAGTATTTTTATGCTAAAATAAATAGTTTAAAGATAATCCTTACATATAACTAAATATATGAATCAATGTGAGAGTAATCGCTAGGATAAACGATGAAATCAAAGAGTTAAACGACGATATTTTCGGTGACGTAGTTTGGTTGTTTTTTCAGACCTTCCTTTAAAAAACACATTGGCGTAGAAATAACAAAGATTATTAATTTTTAAGGTGTCAAATGTCACTTTGTATTTTCTTATGCATTATATATATATTATAAATCAAAATGCGTAGTGCTACTACCAAAATGCAATATTTTAAAAATCAGGACTGGGTTTGCTCATCGCAAACCATTATCAACCGATTCCATTGTATATACATTAAAGGAAAGTTATTTCTATAAAATTATTATGTTTACAAAATTTTAGCGTAAGGACTGAAAAAGTAATTTGTATGAAATCTTACAATAGATGAAATAATATGGTTAGAAAATTAAATGTTTAGGACATTTTAGTAATTATTTGTAAACAACATAAAAATTTTAATTATCATTAAAATTGTGGAAATAGTACGCGTGATTTATTATTGGTAAAAATAAATATTGTTTTTGCAAAATGATTAAATTATGCCGCGCATTTGTTGGTTTAGCTTGCTCGGCTTTAAGGATTCTCCCACAGGAAACCTTTTACTCTTAAAAAATTATATCTGAAATTTTACGATTTAAAAACGATCACTTTTTTTGGTCTTTTTACTTTGGTAATTTTCGGCACTCTCTTGGGTACACAACAAGGAAAAGTCATGTGTACCACTGAAATAAAACATAAGGTTGATTATTGAGTCTAGTCTATTACTAATTGCTATTAGAACGTTTATTCGTAAGGTTAATAGCTACATGACATGTTTATGATAAACGTAAACACGCCTACATCGCCTATTGTTATTACAAAAAAATTTCACTTTTCACACCACTGTTTTAGATAATTTTCTTTTTACATTCCTCTCCAGAATTAGATTTCATGTGCTAATTTAAGAACTTCTGACATGCTATTATAGTTTATATTAAGTTATTTGAAAACATTATTTTCACTATCCTTTTTTATTATAGTATTTTTTATCAATGCAATATTTTTTTATATTTAGATTTTTTATCGAGTAATTTGTTGAAAAATTATTTTAACAATAATTTTTAGTTTAATATCTCACTTTTAGGTATAAAATGTGTGCCGAATATTCAAACAAGAAAAACACACACACAACACAATAATTCTTGTTAATATAATTGCACAAGAAAATCCAAATATTGAACTTAATTACCACTGAATAGGTATGGAACGAAGATAGATTAATAAATACGAAAAGAAAACTTATGTCCTTATTGATTTTTTTTAATATCTGGAATGCATTGATAAAATTGTTTATTATTTTCATATGTAACGCGAATGGGTTTGGACTACTTAAACATTTCGTAATGATTAGGATCTTTGCAATGATTAAGACCATTTTATCTTGTTGTAAGCACTATAATCTCGTCTATCGAAGGTTAAAGTACACAATCACATAAACTGAGATCGTTGATTTTTTAAATGTGTACCGAAATTTAAAAGTTAAAAAATCACACGATGTAATGTTCTGCCAATACAAGTAAGAAAAACCACACAAATAACACATATGTGATCAGTAACATATTTTTTTGTTTATGTATAAATGTTTTGTGACTTATTTGGCATTTAAAAAAATTATGAAATTGAAAACAAAATAAGCTTGAAAACTTTGTGATATTGATTAATATGTAATTGTTCCCCTCATCTATTATGTAAAAAAACATCGTGTATTTTATGGATATTTCAATTTACGAAAAAAAATCCGATTTAATTATTGCTATAACAAAACAGAATTATCAGTATGAAAATATTTCGATACTGGTTAGTTACTGTTGGTGTATTAATATTATACAGACTATAGAGCGTGAAAATTAAAGTTTCGATATTTACCATGCGTTGAAGTAATTTGACAGCTTTCTAACTTACGAAATATAATAGATGCGCTACAATAAGCCGTTTCGTTCGTACCTATTCGTTCCTATATTATATTTGCTATTTACAGAATGTTATATTACATTTAACACATGAATCTTATAAACATTTTTAATGTAAATTATTTATACAGCAATTAACTAAATGAACAGTAACTACTGTCAACAATGAACAAGGTAGGAACTTAAAAAAAAAAACGGTTAGCGATATATGAAGCCCGTTGATTGATGTTGTTGTTTTTAAGATGCATTTACGTAATATGGTTACGAAACGGACACACATTAAAAGTCATGATAATTATAATTATTACAATGCTCGGTAATCCCAGAACAATGGAAGTGACACCTTCGCACAGCGCGAAAAAGAACATCACGTAACGAGCTATGTTTGTATGTCACAAGGAGTATGCAATAATTATATTGCGCGAATAAAAAACCGCACAATAGGTTTTTTTAACCCTGAACTTAAGTCTTTTCCTTTTGTGAATTTAATTATTAATCGCTAGTTCAAGGACTGCGTTTTGATAGTAAATAAATATAACCTTTTAGATGTATGAAAGATTACAGTGTTTATGCAGATAAATATTTATTAATTATATCTTTAGGCTTCCGCGGTGGTTTTTGAGTCATATTTAATTATAATATATATAAAATATAATAATATATCGTATAGTTAATTAACGTAATATGATTGAAATTTTATGTGAACCAGTCAATGGAACAAGGCTCGTCTTAATGTATTGATAATTAATAAAAAATAAAAAAAAAAACATTTCACAACAGGTAAACGTTATAAAACTGTTTCTAAAAATATTTTTCGTCAATGTATGATTATTTTTTTGAAAACACTTTGACGGTACATTTTATTTTCAGATCTTATTTATTGTATTTGACAAAAACATGAATATTGTTATAATCGAGTGAAAAGGTATACTTAAATATTTGTTATATGGAAAAATAATAAAGGCTTAAATTCGATTCTGAATTCTCAGGATTCCGGAAATAATTACCAATATATTTTTTTCTAACCATTTAATCAAATCTTATTGATATTTAATTCATTCACTGCTGAGCCATGTAAAGAATATTTTTACACGTAATAATTTAGTTGTGTTGATTGAATTGTTATTTAATTGGCAGAACGCCATTAAAACAATGTGAAAAAATAGAAATGTATTTTAGTTATACAAAATTTATAAAATATATAACTGATAGCTATTTCAGCTCATGCCTTCATCACAACTATAGTTCTAATGAAGGTGTGAGCTGAAATAGCTACTATATCAACTGTTATATATATATATCTAATACATTTTGTGGTACTAAAATACATTGCTATTATTTCACAGTGTTTTTAGGTGTGTCCTTAAATATTAAAATAGGTTATCAATACAAATGAGTAATTTTAATATTAAAAATAGTCGGTCAACATTATGATATTTTTAAGTGTCAATTATGAAAACACAACAATCTGCTATCTCATCAGTTGAGACATTAAAAGTCAGTGGGTTAAAATTGAATTCTTTTTGATGAATTGTAACGCTTTTCCTCATTTTAATATGTCATAACGGCTGAAAACTAAGGCCGGGTATTTTTACGATAATACTTTTAAGTATTTTGTCGCATTATTTTACAAAAACATAGACGGTGAATTTATATCTACAATACTTATGATGAAACCATATTTCACATTTATTTGAAGTACACCTATATGAGAGTATTATAAAATTATTATACATATTTTTACATTTATGATAGTATACTGTAAATATGGGACAATATTACGATACTATAATTTATTTATTCCTACCAAAGCTATTCTGGATAACAGTTATTTTTTTATATATAAAATTTAAGGCTTGAAATTATGCGTGGTAACTGATTGAAAAATTGCGAATCCCGGAATTCTGGAAACACACAAAGGGTGCGGCATTAGGAAGTCCTAAAGCAAAGTGAGAAATATCATATTAATAAATGCGCGCAAGAAATCGATGCAGATATGTAATTATTATTTGTCAAAAATCTCTCAATAATTTATCGCTCAAAAATAAAATTAAAAATTCGCTGATATATTATGTCTAACATAAACAAATGCCAGCATAATTAAACATCTTCTCGGATTTATTTCCGCTATTAAAAATTTGTTAAGTCCAAGTGTATGACAAACCGATAAAAAAAGATCCCACGAAATCTCGTTTCCGAGATTAAATGCCAAAGTTATTTTTTTACGTTAGTTATAAATCAATTTTGGCACATTTGAATTTTAAAGATTTCCTACACAGATGCGATGTTCTGTGATTTGGGCACGCGAATATCACGCTGGGTTTCAATTGCAATACCAAAACGGTATAAAGATTATACGATAGCAAAACAATGAATTTTACGTAATTATTGGGCAAGAACTCGAAACATTAAAAAATGAAATTGATTTCGAAATAATTTTAGGCATTTTATCCGTGCTATAAACTATTCTCAAATTTGATTATCCATCTTTATTAGTGTTTTAATAACGTGTTCGTTTATCATTTGATAAAATCGTCACATTATTTTAATGAATATTGATTCACATAAAAATATTGTCGGCCTCGTAGCCGAGCCGGTGGAGCTGATTAGCGATTGATGACCTAAACGACGACATCCGAACATTAATTTATAACCTTTTACTGATTTTTATCAAATATAAAATGACATATTGTTTTCATTTTACTTTTACTTTTACGTTTCATGAGGAGTAAATATGCTGCATTGACGATAAGGATATGATGTGTTTTTTATCGAATATTTATTACTTAATCTTATTGCTAGAATTAATATCAACCATTTTATTTTTTGAAAGAATTTGAGCTTTAGAATAAACTTTTACAATAAGAATTTGAAAAGTAATGTTACAATTATGTAAAATTTCCACACTGAGGAAATGTTATATTCAATGAATACCCGATTTATCTTATTTCAATCAATACAATATTCAATTTATCATTTGAGATATTTTTCCTTGTTTAAGTTCATTCATTAGCAAAAGTTTTTTTTAAATGTTTTCTTAGTGTAATCTATTTTTCAGACACTTGATTCGGCTATAAAATAAACATACATTCAAGTAGTGAAATGATTTTTGTGTAAATACATATCAAACTTGTTCTAGAGATTTTCGAAAATATTGTATTAAATTGGCATTTCTAATACAAATAGAATATAAAAGGCACAAAAAACAGGTTATTAGGATCATAATAATAAGTCAATGAGGCGTTGAGAAACAAAACCAACACATTTGATCAAAAGCTAACAAACTATGCTTATATTTTATAAAAGTCATTTGGCATAATATATTATAATAAAACACGTGCAAAACTCACTCAGAATCTGAAATTTTGAGTAGTAAGAATCAATTCCTGATGTTTAAATTTAGCTTCTCCGTTATTTATTGCAGCGATTCAATATAACTGTTTCATTTCACGGTCTCTCTGAACAAAAAAAAAAAAAAAACACGTTGAATATGAAAATTGAAAAAAGATGCAAATTGGTGAAAAGTTGACGTCTAATATAAATACGGATAATTTTGTTTATTGGAAATACATTACGATAAAAAAAAATAAAATACCACATTAAAAAAAAAACCGTGAAACACTACAACATCGCTGAATTTTAATATGGCGTAATGAATATAGCAGTTCTGCTTGTCAACACCTCAGTTATATTATTCAATGTATTATATACTATATAAATATTATTTCATATGTATAAATTTTGTATTTAATAAGTCAACTAAGAATTAAATTAAAAATTTAAAATAACTTTGATTATTCCACGTATTGTGTTACTAACTGTGACACGTGTTTCGCCTCTTTCAGAGGCATCTTCAAACATATATGTGCCCAACAAATAAATGAATTAGACTTAAACTCAGTAAAATCATCGAATTCCGATATGTGGATGGCGAAAAATATCAAAGATATTTTACGTAGTGAAAACTTTACTCTGACGAAAGCAGATAAAGGCAATTCCATAGTTATTTAAAACTCAATAGATTATACATTGAAAGTGGAAGACTTCTTGTCGAAAGGAGATCATTTCCAATTGCTTACCAAGGATCCTACATCCAAATTTCAAGAAGAGGTAAAAACGGTTATCAAAAACTGTCCTATCATTTTCAACTCAAATAAATTTAAAGTTATTAATTTAAACCCGCAAGCTCCGAGATTATTTGACTTACCCAAATTACACAAACCCTTGATACCGATTCGTCCCGTGGTATCTTTTTGTAGTTCTCCGTCTTACAAAATCGCCCGTGAGTTAAATGACGTTTTTAATTCTTACAACGTGCTTAGTGCGAAGTATACAGTTAAAAATAGCTTTGATTTCACGGAAAAAATCAAAGACATATTATTAACTAGTAATTGTAAATTGGTATCGTTCGACGTGACCAATTTATTTACTAACGTACCAACGGAAGAGTGCAAAAATATAGTCAGTGAACTTTTAACCTTTTCGGATATTAATAGCAACGTCGTTAAAGAAATGCTTAGGCTTTTTAATATTTGTATTAAACAAAACTATTTTTTGGTTAAAAAAAAATTTACAAACAATCGGTAGAATTACCTATGGGTGGTCCTATTTCATCTTTGCTCGCGGATATTTTTATGGATTATTTTGAAAATAATCTCTTTAAATCAAATCATACGTTACTTAAAAATGTAAAAACTTGGTATCGTTATGTAGACGATATCTTTTGTATTTGGACAGGGACATATAGACAGTTAGATACCTTTTTACGTCATTTAAAATCATTACATACAAATATTAAATTCACATTAGAGATCGAGCAACAAAAAACCTTAAATTTTCTTGACTTAACAATAAAGATAAATAATAACAACAGATTAGAGTTTACCATTTATAGAAAATCTACTTATACAGATATCGTCATTCACCATCAATCGATTCACCCGTGGTCTCAAATGCTCTCATCATTCCATGCAATGATTAGTAGATTAGTTAACATCCCTCTCACTAAAGTCAACTTTGAATTAGAGTTAAACATTATTAAACAGATAGCTGTAAATAATGGTTACAACACAGACGTTGTAGTTAACTGACTTAAGCGTAAGCAAGTTAAACAACTCATAGTAAATAATATTTTTTCAGGAGAGAAGAAAGCAAACAATAATATTAAAAACTGGCGCAGAATTATTTATTTAGGAGACATTTCGTCAAAGATAGTTAAGTTTTTGCCAGACAATATAGAACCCACGTTTTATACAGTAAGTAATTTAGGATTTTTTTTATTAAACAGTAAAGATCGCGTAGATTCATCGTCACAGAGTGGTATCTATCGACTCTCTTGTGGAGACTGTCCAGCTTCTTATGTTGGACAGACAGGTAGAAACTTTAAAATTAGAATTAAAGAACATATAAGATGTCTAAAAAGTAATAATTTTTCTGAGTTTGCCAATCATTTAATAGAAAATGATCATAATTTTAATCAGACAAGTAATGTAGAAATACTCCACCGAGTAAATAAAAAAGGCTTAAAGATGAATAGTCTAGAATTTTTAGAAATAAATACAACTCTTAATAAAAAAGAAATATTATTAAATAATATTCTTAATAGGACAGGTTGCTCACCTTTACTAACATTGTTTCCAATTAGTAGAGTAATCACTAACCTATCTGATTGAATACAGCTCATTAGTTTAATAGTTTATAATTTTTAACGTCATTAGAAATATGTTTATTCGTTTGTTTTGTTTCGATTCTAAAAACCCCCTCTCTTGCGTCCATTATAAAGAAAAAATCCTAATTTGATAGTATTGTAGCTCAGTAATAACAGTATCATTATCTGATTGTATTGTTTTGATTATATCACCCCTTCCTTGGTTCCTTTAGAACGAAATAACCCCAAATCCAATTTGTAATATCATAATTTAAAAATTTTAGAATCAATCTTGCGTTAGTTGGTCTGAAGATGCCTCTGAAAGAGGCGAAACACGTGTCACAGTTAGTAACACAATACGTGGAATAATCAAAGATACTTTAAATTTTATATTAAAATGAACTTCCATAAAGTTACCGCCGAAACCAAATTCAACTAAAACATGATGAATTAGTTTATTGTTACTATAATCTGTAAGTCTCGATAAGATTTTTGTGCAAGTAAATAAATTTATATATCAAAAAAGTCCTAAGTTAGATAAAAAAATTGTTGTGTGTATATAGCCCTACAATTAATAAATTTCTTGTCTTCTAACTCTACCAAAACACTTATATTTTCAAGAGTTCTATTTCGGATTAAAACAGTTGAAATTATAGCTTACCAGTTTCAGTTATACCGATATTGCAATCCTTAGTTGTCTTATATGTAAGTCAATCTTTTTGAGCTTTTTCACGCTGACTTACATAAAGGATATTCCAAAACTGAATAATTCAAAAAATAGTTCGTTAGTGTTTGCTTATGCCAAATTTGCGGAAATTATCAAGAAAAATCATGGAATTGTTCAATGAAAAATCTATCTCTTACAAGAAAGTTTTGACTGTTATCTTATTATATGTATCAGTGGTATCCTAAGCGTAGACCGCGGTCGACTGATAAGTCGCCCACCTGTCGATATGTATTATACATTGTATTGTTTTCTATATAAACTAATTAGTTTTTAAGAAAAAAACATTATTTTCTCTTATTAGAATAACTTGATATTGAATATGTATTATTATTATCTATGCTTTTTTTAAATTCAAACTTATTTTTGGCTTTAAATTACCATCCTTCTTATGATCACTTAACACATACGCCTAAAATTTTAAAAATAATCCGTAGCGGTCACAAGTTTGGCCACTCCTGTTATATATTTAAATGTCAAATATCCACAGACTACAGTCAGCTGTCTCAATGGTTGAGACGTTAACAGTATGAGGATTCTGAATAAGGCCACGCGTTGATACGCAGATGAGTTTATGGGAAAAAGTGTTAACTCGAAGGTTCGAAATTATTGTGAGAGGACTATTATAAGGGTGGGCGGATGATATTAGGTGGATGGCCGTGACAGAGTGTATATAAAGGTCGCAACATTTGACGGCGGAGGTCTACATTCGGCAGTCGACGTTCATTATGCGGGCGCAAGGCTGATGTGACTCCTCGATCTTGGCGATGTGGTACGATATGTACGATGCAGATTTGAGCCGGGGACCTTCCGCATATCAAGCAAGCTGTGTGCAACGCGACGCTGGCTAGTGTTGCCGCCTACTCATCCGAACGTCGCATAACGCTGCCTTGACATTTGCGAAGCGGATAAAAATATTGATTTATATGTAGAATTCTTACACTTTCCTTGCGTCATTTTAAATTAACGAATTTTATAATCATTTTATGATTACCGATTTTAGTGTAAGATCAAAATACAAACACTGATAAACAATCAATAAATGATATCGATTATCAGTTTTCAAATAATCATTATAATTCAATACTGCTACAATATAACTAGACAACCGTTGTTTTATCCAAGGAATCTAAAAAAATGTGGCAACATTGTATATGGACAGGTTAATTTAGCATAAATGTGGTCTTGTATTCTTTACATCTATAGGCAGTGGTTTTTGCTTGGTACTGGGGACATCACTGCCATCATTTTACCGAAAAAAATATTCGACTCAAATTTAAAAAAAGTATTCAAAGGAAGCATGGTCCGTAATAAGCTTCAATAGATGCTTTTCGAAAGTATTGAGTTTACCTGAGATGGGAATGTGTGTTTTGCTTACAGATTTTTTTTTAATAATATCATAAATTTTTCTATATTGAACGGAGTTTTGATATCATAAAATTAACAAAATATACAAAAATGTCTACATACTCATAATTTACAACAAAATTATAATTATTAATTCACTTATCATTATATTTATATTTTGAAATATAATCTTTATTTATATAATAGTTTTTACAAAATTTTACATAAGAAAATTTTTTCAAGTCTCTGTTAACATAAAATAATGTTATATTATAGAAAATTTAGTTTACAAAAGTTCAAAGATTTTGTTAGCATTGATTTTATATATTCTCATAAAACTATCATTATATAAGCTTCAACGCTTTTTCCATAGATGGTGGTATATTACTGAAAAATCAGTAGTATCTTATGATAAAATTATGTAGTAAACTCGAATCAAAACGTTTATATTTTTTTGCAGATCGATAAAAGTGATTTTATAATTTTCATACTAACAATATAAGCGTGAAACTAAATTGTAAAGTTATATATAAATATATAAATGAAAGCTTTGTGTGGTTTTGAGCCAATAAACGATAAAAAATAATCTTATTTAGACTGAATATATATATGATGACAAATAATTACTTCCCACCTATCCGAATACAAAAAATGCAGTCTATTAAGAAAGGTTAGCTCAACATTAGTTCTGTTCAAATTCTTTCCTGTATTTCCTTAATTTCTTCGAAAAAAATAGTTCAGAAACTAGTTCCGAGTAACATGCAGTTATAGGTAAAAGATTATGTTGAAATACCTCCATAAGAGACCACATTCTCAACAATACTATTGGATGCGGATAAAATATATTAATAACAATAAATTGTCACCAATAATCATATATACCTGCAATGCTATTTTTTTATATAGTTAAATAGCTAATAGTTTATTCCTTCTATTTTTTATACAACTTTGTAGATTGACACTTAAAAAATTAACACGAAATAAGATAACAAAAATTATTTTTATTAATTAAAGTAAATTTTCACATTTAGTTAAATAACTAAGAAAGTAATATACTATTTAGATGGAGATTGCTTGAAGAATTTCAATTTAAAATTTGAATAATAAAAACTTCCACGTGTTTTGTCATACGAAATATGTTTCGCTTTTTACCATCTTCTATCATACGGAACCACATCAATAATTATTGAATTTATTTCAGATAAACATATATTTGACTACCAACTTTCGGGTCTATATTATTCCTGTGAAATAGAATTTTTATGATGAAAACTATTGAAATATGAATTTATGAATTTAGAATACACGAAGGCGCCGAAAGATGAATCCTACATCGTGAAGTTTCAATAATTTAAATTAGAACGAAGAAAGTATTTTTTATTAATATTTCAATTCTTGAATAATTTGTTTTGTATATTATACATGTATTGGCTTGTTTTACTTCGTATAATATTATATATGACAGGTTGATAATGTTTGAGATGAGTAAAACAGATCCTCATTTTTATATTAAAAAATTTTAGTAATATACCATTAGTGTTTCACGTATGACAATCAACTGTAAATATAACAATAGTTTCCGTAAACATAGAATAGAAGTCTTCCCATATTCTGTTTATTTGAGTGGAAAACGGTTTATAAGCTCCTATCGATTAATTGAAATCAGGTCGAGACCGGTTGAAGTGTGTATTTATAGATTTAAAATTTGAAACCGGTATTATAAAACTTCTGTTTTACAATAATTTATTCTTTTTGTCTCTCCGATTCTCCGTCGCGTTGTTACTAACATCGAGTGTCTCATTATTTTTAAAATATAAAACATGTGAATATATTACAGAAATAATGAATTCAGTCGATGGGAACAAGTATATCGGCTGCATAGAATAGTCGTTACGAATTTTTCCAATATAAATCAACTGTGTACGGCCAGCCAAAGACACATCACAAAAAATATCATGTTTTTATGTAAAATGATCATTTATAGGAATTCGACTGCCCACTCTCTTGGTTGACTCTGCAACATTTCGCTTGATAAATAGTTCGCCTTGTTTTTTTAGAGCGCCATATTATTGCATATCATTATAATATTAGTTAATATATTTTAGGTAATGTCATATATTGTCAAGCTGAGCGGTTGATTTTTATGACGATACCGTATTTCAAGTGAAAATATGCAACTCAAACAGCGGAAATGAATCAAGGAATTTATTCATTTTATTCGTTCCCAGCTGAACCACAAAACGTATATTAACTAAATTTGAATTGTTACAACTTTGTACGATTCCATATGTCTTATAAGTAGCAACAATTCAAATTTAATATTGAAGTTCCATCAAGCACCTTCAGTCGATATCATAAAGTATATTAACTAGTTCCCTGCTGAGCATTTTAAAGGATATTCTAACACCCAGACATCAAAAATTTATTAAATAATACTGGATCGAAACAATCTAATTGAATTTCTCAGGATACATAAAGCAATGCATTAACTCAAAAAATACCGAGTACAAGAAGGTTTTAACCACTATTAATTCATATTTTTTCGGGTATCAATTATCAACACAGTAAAATCAGCCATCTCAACAGGTGAGACGTTAGCAGTCAGAGGGTTTAAGCCATACATATTTCAATGTTTCATTCTGTAGTGTTAGTAATAAGAAAGCTTATTAATTTTTTTACTAAAAATCAGGCTGTATTGCATATTGAAGTTTTGACAATGTTTTTTGTCTTGTATTTTTGAGTGTCAATATATAATAAAGTAATTTATAACTTAATATATTTCAATAAGTATGCAAAGTAAACATGCATATGGAATACTGTTAAAATTGATGTAGGTATTACTGATTTGGGAAAACTTTGTCTATTCTGTAAGTGTTATGGAATTCCGCTGACTAAATTGCAGTTCAGGTTTCCTTATTCCAGACTAATATCAACTCAGATACAAAACAAACCAAGGAGATAGCACTATAACCAAGAAAATATAATTTTGTTACCTCAAATATTAATTATGTATACATACGTGAATGACGAGTAACTGTGAGTAGTTTTTTTTTATTTGAGAAAATTTGAGTAAAAATTTAAGATTACTCACGATTTTAGCTCTTTTTATAACATCATAATTATGTGGTGAAGTAAAGCGGGGAGATTCTTACGGAAATTACATTTCGATTATTTCCTAAGCATTGCTGCAATGAGTAAATCAAATTTGTTTTTAGTACAGTTTTTTTATCGAGTATTTTTATTACATATACAATGGAATGTTCTAGTGCATTAATATATAACAATCTTTCGGTTTTTTCTCTCATATTTCAGCAGATTTATCTTGTATTGATCGGATTAATTAGCATGCAACTTCGGTCAGTGTATATTCAATAGAATAAATTATGTGGATCATACTAAGAAAACTTTTAATTAATATTCTTGCATTTGACTAACTATTATTAATAAAAAAATACAATTTGATTGGAAAAATATAATTGTTAAAACAACGTATATAAATTAAATAAAGAATAATTTACAATATCGACCGAAGGTGCTTGGTGAAATAACAATGATAAATTTGAATAGTTAAAACATTGTACACTTCCACATGTTCCGTCATTCACAACCATGATTTCGCCTTTCGGCATTTTCAGGCATTCTATCACACGGACGCAATAGTACTGACATTATTATTATAGATAAATATTTTGAAGCTTTCTTTTAAGAAATATTTTTTTTGATCGTAGGTAATCAAATCAAAAGTTATTAAAACTATTTTATACTTATATATATATCATTTGGACCTAAGTCAACGAGTCTGTGTTTTTTCTATGTTATTGTTTTGTTGCATCCATGCGATATATGCATGAAAGTGCAGAAAGGTGAAATCTATGTCGTGTGGAAATAATGGATAGAACACGACCATAATCGTAACGGATGTATTTTGTATTTAATTTTGTGCTGGAGAATTAGTGGTGGAAAAAAATCTTGGAAAAATTATTTCGAATATTTTATTTATAAGAATCGTTATCAATGTGTTGTTTTATATTCACAATATTCAGTGTAAACAGAGCAACTCCATGAATCGAAGAAGCTCAAATGTCATATTGTGGAGCTATAATCACTTTAATTGTGATGACTACTGTAGTCCAGTGGTCTTAAGACCAGAAATTCTTCCGAACCATATTCAGTCAAAAGTAATAAATTTTATTTAAAAAATCATCTCGTGGGAGACACCAACAATAATACAACAAAAGAATGGTCATAAAACTGAATTCGGGTGTTAAAAAAAACGAGTACTTCAGAGAAATAAGGAAATCGACATATTTATTACACACATTATGTAGCCGAAATCAGAGGGAAATTCGCCGGGTAAATTATAGCATATCGTTTATTAGAGTTGCATAAAAAAAAAAGCAAACAACTTAATGCGCGGCTAGTTCGAAGCATCTGCTGAAATGGAAAACGATAAATAGTATGATATAAATATGAGTTTTAATGTTACTGGTATAATCCCAAGTTATTATGTTATGTTATTGGAATAGTGTCATCTGTCGTGACGTATAAAGCAATTTGTCATTTTTATTTGTAGACTCGTTCACAACTCAAGACCAGTCCCGGAATCACTATAATTAAATTTAATATTATAAATAATAATTAAAATTCTGCTCTATTTTATTGCCAAGTAATATTTATTCAAAAGAAATCTCTGTAGGACAGCGGCTTCCAATCTAGCAGGCACAGATTATTATCACGAGAGACGTAAAAACTTTTTAACTAAAAAAAAAAAAATTACACCAAAATATCTACAAAAAAAATTGTACATATAGCTATTTTTATTTTTTAATCAAACTCTCAAAACGAGAGGTAGTGTCAATTTCCACGGTCTTTTATATAAGTATAATTTATGGTATTTTGAATATTGACGTATTATTTACTGTACTTTCGAACACGTCAACACTTAGAACCTTCTTGTATGTGATATCGTAATAGACATATTTCTACTTGTTTGTTTTCTAAGTTATTATGTATAGAAACAATCAGGCTACGAAAATAGTTATCATATATAAACACTTTCTTAGATTCACTATGATTATAATAGAGTACAAATGCAAATAATCAATCAGAAACACCCGTGACTTAAAACATTAAATTGTATATACTGGCAATCCAATTTACAAGATATGTTTCGGAAGCCACCAACATCGACCACAGCACTACAAAACCGAAATTTTATTATCTTTAAATATATGAAATGTCTATTATATCATTAATAATATTTAACGTTTCTCGTGAGTTATAATACAATTATGGTTGTAATATTAACTAATTTACTGTCTGACCATTTCCGGTGCGAAAAAAAAGTAACTGCGTCGCCCAGAATTGATTTCGGTCCTGTGAAAAATATGTCGTAACACAAGATAGCATGACAGTAGACACATTCATATTATTATGTATACCTCCATGTGATTATCATAAATTTAATATAGGAGGACGGCAAAATCCAACGTTTTGAATTATTTGAAAGATCCTGTTGACATAACACTGGAGAACTATCAACGACTTGTGAATGTGCCACGACATCTTTTTGGTCATAAAACTTGAAATAGATAATCTAACATATTTTCTCATAGCCGTAAACGAATTCACACAAAACAAAGGATAGCAAAACATTTCTTTCGTGTCAAACGAATTTAGCGTTAAGAAACTACCATAGTTTTCTTTGTTTTAAAATTCAATTTACTCAATTTTCTGCTAAACTTATTTTACAATTTTAGATATATTGATAGTTTGTATATTGCACCCCACATTGTGTACATTATTATTAATTTTAAAATAAAACCAATGAAGATCTATATTATAGAAATGAAAGAAAGATTATTGACTCTTTTTTACAAAATTCTCTGTTTATATATTGTTCGATTGAAATGCATCATTTTTTTGTGTTAATCCGTAAGTGCATTTATGGTGGTACCTCTAACGCGATGATTTTTACCGCAAACATGAATTAAAAAAAAACTCGTTTAAATTAATATTTCAAGTTTTAAAAACGGATTCTACTTCAATAATTCCAATAATATCATGGGTTAAATATATTTGTATGTTTAAAGTAATTGATTTACGTTAGTAAAATGCCGTTATAAGTTTGTATGAGCGGCGTTCCGTTCAAAGAAAATATGCGCGTCTAAAAGACAATATTGCCAGCCATCCGGTAATACATTTTTTTTTTAACATTAAAACAAAATATTTTTATGAAATTAAATGAAATTTTGACGGAAACGCAGTATAATTTATCTTGAGATGTTTTTACATTAAACGTTTTCGATTTATTTAAAATGTTATATAAATCACGCTTGCTTTCCCACGAGAAATACTTGTTTTTAAATTGAGAATAGGGATAGAAAATATACGGCTAGGAAAGGACTAGTGTTTAGATATCCGCTGTTGCGACAATCCGTTTTTTAGAACTGGATGAGGTAAAGAAAATTTGGAGGCATTAACAACGTTGAGATTTGAGCCCGTAAGATCCGTTACCAAAGACGTTAACTACTGCATCACAGAAACAGATAAATTTATAGTTAAAGAAAACCATATTTAACTATCTATATTCCCTCATATGACTTCTGTGGTCAAATACAAATCTCAGCGAGCTGTAACCGTTTTTTTGTAAAAAATAAAAGTAGTGTTTGTCACAATAAATCTTCATATTAAAAAAAATATATTTTTTAACGTGTATATAAATAAATATACATTTATGTGTAATGTCAAAATAATGATATTATAGCAGACATAGCTTTTAATAGATTTTTGAGAATATTTTTCATATTATATCATATAATAAAATTTTGATAAATATACTTTGCAGGAAAATTTTAGTTATGCATTTTGAAAATTCATACTTTATCATCTTTATAAATAGTTTGCATTCCGTGGGAGTTAAATGTTGAACTGCGCACCTTATAAATGACAATAATATAAATACAAACATTTATTGGTTAACTTTAGATTATAGCCAGAATATTGTACGATATCAGCTACTAGCTGCAAGAATATAGAGAATTATATTGGACATATGAATAAGAGAATTTTTTTTATTTTCATAACTGTTTATCTTGTAATTTGGCGTAGAAAAGGGTATTAAAAAACTGAAGGATGACTTCACTTTTTTCTAGACGATATAAAAACTTGCATCAAATATAGTCTCAAATGCTGTGGTATAAGTCTGGGTTTTTTCAACCATTTCCTTAAATGTAACATATTCGCACATTTTTTAGAGAATCTTTATTTTTCCATACAATATTTTATGCATCCGAATCTATCATTCAAAATAGAAATGGCACATAAAACATCACGTATTTTGTTAGATTATTTCTTGATAATGGATTTAAAATAAATATAGAATGAAATAGAATAGGAAAACTGAATTACTGATAATAACATTGTATCGATAATATATACATGTTTGCCATAATGAAAGTTTTTAAAATATTTTATTTGACAAATTCGGAAGTGAACGTTTTAACCTTTTTAATAGTTTTATTATTTTAAAAATCAACACAAAGCCGTCTCAAAAGTAGCAGCAATAGGTTACTAACGTTTACATGAAAGTTTAGTTATAAAATTTAAGAAATGAACTGCAGAATCCATCAAACATTTAAAATGATCAAACTATGTTCACTTCCAGATGTTTTTTCACTTATAATCATAATTCATATTTAAGCATCTTTATATACTTATTTTCTTAATTAGATACACTCAAAATGACAATCAGTAAATAACGATATGTAATTTGATATTGTATAACACCAAAATCAATAATTGCAGTGAAGGTAAAAGGACCTCTGTTATAAATCGTTTTAGTTGATGGCTTATAACTGTAGCATTGTATAATGATGGTTGTAGAAAACAATTGTGGTAGTTGTTTAACAAGACAAATAATAATAAATGAAATACATTTTCTTTTTCCAAGAATTTTCAAGAATTGAAGATTAAGCAGGGTCAGTTAGAGAAATTAATCACTCGTATTGTCTAATTGAGAAAATCATATCATATATAGGATACAGGAGCTTGCATAAAAGCTCATTTTTTTGATATTATATTGTATATTACACAAATAAATGCGAAAAGCACTTTGGTAATATCTAGATTATACACTTTTAATTTATGTTTAGTGTATCATTCGATAATACTAAAAGGAGGGTTGAAATAAATACTATTCAAAATGAACCTTGGTAGATAACATTACGTACGCACGTTTAGTGACTCAAATAAATTGACTAAAAATACCCTTAAATCACGAATGAACTTGGAGCTTTTGCACTGTTCTGTTGTAGTACCACGGGGTTAAATCTTCCAAATAGAAAGATGTCCAAATAAATTTTTGTATAGTATCGAATTATGGATACGGGGTAACAGATTTGGATTTCTTGAATGTTAAAATTAACAACCCACACATCCGATTCGCATACGGTCGAAAAACGACTTCAATTGTTAATGCAAGCCAAAAAAAGTATTCGCCACGAGGTAAACGAAAACTTTCAAAATGTTTCGTCCCATAAAATATTATATATTATGATTCACATTTCATTCGATATAGACTTGAGAGTTCACATTTTTTACGACCTTAATGTAACATGTCTGAGAGAAGAATTAATCGATTTTATCTCCCGGATGTGGTATTGTTTTATTTTTTAATAAAAAGGAACAGCTTTTGGTGAAGTAACGTGTTATTATATCAGAATAAAAACAATGTCTCATGCGGAATTCAATATCTGTTTTGTAACGAATTAAAAAAAAAAAGATTACAAATGACTTAGAATTTTGTTTAGTTTTTATGAGAGTGTCATAATAGTTATCCCCATTTAAATTTGACACACTTTTTCTAACCTTGTTAAAATATTTAATGTAAACATTGCTTTGATCACTTTCCTTTTTTGGACGGAACGGAGCGTCGCAGCTTTAATGTTATGTTTGTTTATTGTTTGAATCCATTAGTAGGAATTTCGTATCAGAGAAAAACCTTAACGACTCATTGTGAATGTGATTCGATCGAAAAATATTCGAAACGCGTCGTTAATAACTAAATCTTGACTTTTTATTTGAGAGTTTTGAAACGACCTCGTTCTGTATGGACGAAAATATACTAAGACTATATAATATCGTTCTGATGAAGGAGTCCGCTAAATTTTATAAAACTAAAATACAGTAAAACCTCTATTCCACGTTTTTCAAGGGACTCTAAAAACAAAAAAACGAAAAATGCGGGAAAACTTTAAATAATTATAAAAGTCGTAAAATCTTAAAAAAACCATAAAGTCGCTTCATCCTTTGAATTTCCAAAAAATGGTACATCGGAAAGGGCTTTGTAAAAGTTCTTTGGTTAATATATAAAATTTAATGTACTCAAACTCACGAATCGTATTGAATAGAAAGATTTATCTACTAAAAGCGGTCAATCGGGATGATATTTGAGACGGGACCGTAACATTAAGACGATTGATCAAGGAAAGCGATAAATAGGAGAACGGTTAATACGAAATTATTTAATATTGTTTTTATGGGCTTTTGATGGGACTATAAATAATTAACGATCCATCTGGGAAAACGTATTCTATGAGAACAGTTGATCGAGATTCCACTGTATATTAAAAATTTGAATTGTTGAAACTTTGTACGATTCCTGGTTTCGCCTTTTGACATCTTTTTTGTTGTTATATATTTATTGTAAATTCACTGCTATTAAAAGCTGAAATAAAAGCTCAAATCTTAAATGAAAACAAATTAAAAAAGGAATGATCATTTTAAATGCTACGAAATAAAGCTTATGGTCCGTTAAAACGCGATCAATCAGTATGCAAGCCGTTGACTTCCTAGTTGGATTACATGACTTCCAGACCACACCAACAGCATTTTTTCGATCGATTTGTTGATTTCTGTCCGATGTCATTACTTTGTGTGATATCTTATAATTTCTTCCCACCTTACAATCATTAAAAAACGTGGCGCCACGAGAGCAATTAGTCAACAAATAGTCATGTTTTAAGGTATTAACTGTCACTTCTTTATGGAAAGGCGTGGTATTTTAAATATTAAAAAAATATTCAGTTGATAATACTCGTGATGAGCGACACCGGTCCTGATCAAAAAATATATGGTGGAAATAGGTACTCAAAAATGTGTTTTTATTACATAAAATATTCATGTTATAGCACTATCTTTTTTTATCTTTTTTCTAATTAAAAAAAGAGCGATTGAACTAATGAAAAGCTAACAGTTATTGTAGAAAAAAAAAATTTAAATACCACTATTAAAAAGAGTCGAGGATTAAAAATATATAAACATCGGTTTTGGTATATTTATAGCTTCACTAATAATGTACACAACGTACAAAAATCGAAATGTGATTCAAAAAGTTAAAGTCGCTTTAAAGAGAAGCAAAAGACAATTTGATCGATATTTCGTTTTATGTCACGTCCGCTGCTGTCATTGAATTCATTTTTAATATTATGTAATTATTAGATATTACCCCTTTTAGTTGCTAGAATCCAAATCATCTGACCAAATTGTTCAGGAACTGTTATTCAAAAATGTAATCCGCATTCTTTCAACGCCCATTTCCTTTGAATTGCTTCTTTCCTCGTAATTCGAAGGAGTGGAGAGTGTTCTCAAAATATATCGATACAATTTCAAAATAAAGTTCAATGACGTTCAGTTCAAGGTTACCGGTGCCTAGTCATTTACCTGATGCTGCCTAACGGCCTCGGATTTCTTGAAATCGTTATTGACAAGTGAATTTTTGTCGTCCAATTCTCGAAATAAGTTTGACTGTATCTCTGTATAATATCTTATCATTACCTTGAAGAGATTCAAAATACTAATGCATATATTTTATTAACCCATTGACTCCCAGTGAAGTTAAGCTATCTGACTAACTGAAACCGGGCATTTAGAAGTTTTCATCCCTTTAAAATAATATTGAACAAAAACATAAAATACATTAAATAATTGATTGAATTGGCATTTACTTGGTGGAACTCCATTATAGCGCGATGAAAAACAAGAATTACTATTTTTTTCACCATGTAACCTTAATGGATAGACGGTAATCTGATTAATTACCAATTCCCACTTGATCAAATCATGTCGTACTGTTCCTTAAATTAATTTACGATTGAATAAATCTTTTATTGAAATCAGATTTTTTTAAAATTATAATATTTATAATCTTCATGTACGCTCTCATTATTTCAAGTCTTAAGATTTTAAATCTGAAAAAAATAACTATCGAGTAAAACGTTTTGTGACCATGACGTAAAACGGTTGGCAATAATAACTATATTATATTTATTAAAATGAGTAAACTATGGAATAAGTTAAAAGAAAATTCAATTATTTATGTATGCGTGCCACACTAGAATGCAAGCAATCTTATCAACATTTTTCATTAATCCACTATAGATGACTACGGTACGACAGAAACGAAAATATAATCGCCTTAGTTGATCATGGTAGTCAATGGGTTAATTTACTTTTACTTGCAATCGTTTAATAATTAAATTATTCTTCTTTTATTGACGCGTTAAGTCGACAGTTGGCGACCTCCATTCCGGGGTCGTGGATTCTAATTCACAGCTGAAAACTTAAATAATTTTTTTTTTCAAATAATTTATAGATTTTTGCCCAATGACGTCAAAAGTGAAGAGTACTTTTCCGCTCTTTCTTCAATGTTGAAAACGGTATTTATACATCTTTGTACAATAAGCTTAGATTTTTTATAATCCCTTAATTACACAATAGTTTGAAGAGAAAAAAGATATATGTTTTTGATCGATGTTACCTTTTTTGATAGAAAGAAAGGATCTGCTTGCCTTTATTAAAAGCGTCAAGGAACGCCATACTATATTCAACTTAAAAAAAAACAATTGTTATAAAAACATAATAAACTTTCAAAGAAAATAAGCTTTTTTGAATCAGAGAAGACAAATTATACAAATTTAGAGTTAATATTGTAATTGCCAGTTATACAATATAAATGGTTCATGAACTAAGAAAGTAAATTCAGAGTAATACTTTTAACTTAAGATATTGTCTTAAAATACTTGGTGGAATTCAAAAATAACATTTGAATTGTTGAAACAATAAAAAATTACATGTCTAGCCACTCACAACCTTGGTTTCACCTTTTGGCTTCTTGAGACTTTCTTCATTCGATCATTATAAAATTATTTTTTTCCACATAAGAATGTCATTATAATAAAATCAGTATTTATCAAAATCATTTTAGGTATATATCTATTGTGATTCTTAATGTTAAAGTCTATAAATATTTTGTTGTGAAATGTATCTTCTAAATAATTTAGTCCATGAACCATTTGTTTTGTATACCTTAACACAAAATTCTGTATAAACTGCATTTTAATATTTAATATTGTGTCATTTTGTAATGGTCTCAATTAACTAAACCGGTGCTGATTTATAAATAACAAAATTGTGGAACAAGTATGTATATATATAAGACGTTATGTTTAATTTAAATAAATATATTTTCTTTTAACAAAAAGTGACAGTTGACACATTAAAAAACTACTTGTATAATATTTATGGTAACATAAGTTTTTATTTGGAAATAAAATTTAACATAATATAAAGCCAATACAAATCCACATAGAAATTTTCAGAAGACAAAAATCATTCAATAATTTATATTCATTTTTTGTATTGACATTACCCACACGCTTCTTAAGCAAATAAATATAATTAAAACTGAAAAACTTTTGCTTTCAAAGTCATTAGCTATTGTTTTTTTTTTCATATATACAATATGCATTGATTGCGTTTTGACATTGGCGTCGTGAATCGTCAAACGTTGCATGTTTTTGAATTCCTGGTTTTTGTGGTTAATCTTAAAACTTACCTTATAATAAATAATCACTTCTTAGAAATTCGACTATATCCTGTTGGCTTTGTGAATAAACAATATTTTTTGTTGTTGCAAATAACTGGATACATGTTAAAATATCATTTTTAGTAACAGCAGAATAGACACATATTATTTGATCGATGCAGAAAAAAAGGGGAAATTTTTAAGGGCGTATTTAATTGCCCTACTGTGCCATATAAAATATATTCAAACAATATGGATATTTCAAAAATGAATTCAATACTGTCGGTGTAAAACAAAATTATAAAAGTTTTTGAACAAGTAAGATAAAAGTTAAATAAATTAGCTCAAACATGAATTTATCGATTGAATTGGCATTTATTATACTTGGTACAAGTCCATTATAACGCGATGAAAAAATAGCAATGTATAATATTTAAGTTCTACAAAATATATTATATTTATAATCGATAGTTATTTCGGCTCACGCCTTTTCTATTATAGTTCTGATAAAGGCGTAGGCCGAAATAGCCATCAACTACAGTAGAATTTCGATTATCCAGATTGGACAAAACAAACAAAAATATTACGAATTCGCTGATAAAACCACACTGACGAAATTTTCACGGTAAAATTTCTTCAATCAAATGTCATATGCATACAACAGGCAGCTAATTTTAGAGGACGACCAAGTCTAAAAAATTATTTAAATCGAACATCAAATATAATATATATCAGAAAATGCATTCAGAATTTGATATTTTTTTTTTAATACATATTTAAATTCTAAATAAATTGATAAATACGTGTTTAACTTTACAATATTATATTTTAAATTATGGTAACAGTTTGAGATTTTCGATTTATAACATCGTCAAGAAGAATTACATATAAAAAAATATTTTATTTAAAGTTTTTTTAGGAGATATGCGTTGATATTTCACTTTTTTACACTCTTATTTCGTCCATTTTTTTTGGAATAAAGTAAAAAGTGCATTTTGTTTCTTTCCTAAAATGCTAATTTAAATTATTTAAGATATGACGAAAACTTCTTTGTGAACCAGTCTAAGGGAAAAATGGCGTATGGTATGCAAAAAACTGGCCACCCTTATTTTAAATGATAAAATTCATAAATTCATAGAAAATTCTGAATATATCCCATAGTCTAATAAAAATCAAAATGCTTCTAATCGAATACGCTATCAGAAAAATGTTATTTATGTCTTTCAGTGTGATAAAAATAAAATCGTATGTATAGAATCACTTCTTATGAGAATATTTTAAATCATTATTATTTAATATTTATCCATGAGAATAAAAATGGACGTTGCTTTAAAATGTTGCTGTCATATACATACTTATTAATGTAAATGTAATTGTTTTAAATGTCATAATTAGTACATGTCATAAATGATTCTTCTACCACCATCCGGGTGTCGTATATTATATGCGCTGAGATTATCGCTAGCCTTTATCTTGGGTTATACCGAGCACAGATAATTTATTCCTTTCAAATAACTTCTTTACTCACAATAGGGTTACCATAAGATATTCAAAAAGGGAATTTGATGATGATTTGATGATTGGGAAAACATAAATATTTTTTATCTAGTGGATGGTACAAGACATTATGCCTCGGGAATATATGATATTTAAGAAGACACATTTAAAAATACTGATCTTAATATTTAAAAGTACGATTGCATATATGTGACGCATTTCATTTACCATCTTTGATATAGAGAACAATATTCTTCGGTGATATTAGTAAAAATTTTGATCCA
Organism: Himalopsyche japonica; assembly: GCA_028555115.1. NCBI lineage: Eukaryota > Metazoa > Arthropoda > Insecta > Trichoptera > Rhyacophilidae > Himalopsyche > Himalopsyche japonica. Next base: position 96,645 of record JAHFWJ010000508.1, on the reverse strand, counting down.
GAAATGCAAACTAACATCAAGCTGTTACTGGTCACATATGACTTCCCTAGTGCATTATTTATTTAAATGTATATTCGTATTCATGCACATTTATATATGTGTGTACAATATACTGCTCACCTCTACAGTGATTACACTCTTCTATCAGCAACGATGGAAGAAAGACAATATGCAAGAGATATAGTAGACTTTATGAAATTTGGTGCTACAGCACATCATAATTTAACGGTTCATCAAATTGAAATACAAAAGTATATAATAAAACCTCCAATAAAGAAATTTCTTATAGAGTATACGGCTTTTCCCGTATAGACTTCCACCCTATAGTGTAGCCATTTGAAAAAAAAAACAATTTGAATTTATGTACATTTATGCCATATAACAAATACATAATTTACATACGTGCATTGAAAAAATATTTGTCATTAGCTCTTTGTCCCTAGATGCATTCAACGTCGAGAAAATTTGTTCTTACAAGGTCATAAAAATGGCGAAAATATTTGATTTGCTGATTTCAGGTAATCCATAAAACACAATCAAATCCATAAAGAAGTTCCTTGTACCGTAACCCCAATCACTTTGCTGTAAGGCAGTGCTCTGCAACCTTTTTGTCTTCCAGGGCACACCAAATTTTCAATATTTCGCGGTACATCAAATATTTATAAAAATTCAAATAATTTGCCATCGACAAATTCTACAGTCATCACTCATTCTTTATGTATAGCTTATTTTATTTACACATTTTTTATGAATTATTATTTTACACAGTAAATTTTGTGCTTAATATTTATTTACGTAATATGACTTACTATTTAAAATAAGAAATTATTATTTCTGTTACACGACGATTGTGTCTTCACAAAATATTTCATATTGCAGAGGAGTTATTTTATTTTTTTTCTTCTGTGAGAAAAATGCACCGCGGCACACCTAGCATCGTCTAGCAGCACACCGGATGCGAACCAATGCTAAAGAATGGTTGAATTTATTAGCCATTTAAGTATAATTTTATTTTTCATTACATTTATAAATATTTGAGTGGGTGTAAGCACATCGTTTTAAATCAAAGGCCCTTTTTACATTATAATATTATATATAATTATATATTCAGACAAGATACACCTGACCGCAACATGCAATATATGAGGACTAAAAAAAAACATCCGGGTTAAACAGGTCATGTATGAATTAAATAAATAAATTATGTTTTATTATAATACACGACTGTCCATCAAAGCAGATTGAGATTATTGCACTTTATGCGATAAAAATTATTGTTGTCAAACAAGGATATTGTTATTTATGAGTCGAGATCCCACGGTGGTAATTCGAATTTATTTATCTAATTATTTATATATAAGCTTGAGACTTAACAGTGGCGTCTTCTGAGGTGATGATTATGGGATATTCGATATTAATTATTTCGTATTTTATATTTACTGTACAAGAAAAAAATATTTAAAAAAAGAAGAAATTGGACCGTATTTGAATGGTGTTTTCATATAGTGCTTACTGTGGTGTGACGCCGAAAAATATTACAATACAATAATTTTACATAGCCAAAATACTAATTATAATTTTAACACTTGTTTTTCACAATTATTTTTAAGTATAGTGTATTGAAGCTTATCTCATATAATTTTAAGCTCTTCACGTGAAAAAAGCTTGTCTACAATACCAAGCAAGTCTCTACAAAGAGAAAGAAAGCGGTAAGATTATCATACATACGTTTTATGAATCTTACTGTACGAAATAAAATAATATTTGTGTACCGTCGAAGACAGTCAATAATGTAATGGGTTTTTTAAGGAATATCGTGTCGAAATTTTGTATTTTCCAGTTCATTTTTAATGTGTTTTCTCTCGTTTCTCAGTGAAAGACATTATGTTAAAAAGATAAAACAAAAAATACTATATTTACAATTAATTATTTTTAACATCAGAAACAGATTCTCTAATTGCGAGTAGTGTTCAAAATTACTAGTTATTCTCAACCAAAGTTTAAGAACTGAGAAAACAGCCTTCATGTTATCATATTATATATTTCTAAATGATTTAAAATGGTTAAAAATATAAAATCTTAACGAACTTTTGATACTAATTTATAATAATATTGTCATCAAATTAAAAGTTCATTGAGAGTTAAGAAACAATTTTTTGAAGTATTCTTCAACAAGAATAACAAATTGAGATTTTTTTGCAATACAATAACTTGAATTTAAATATTTTAACAAAAATATTGCATTTAATAATTAGTAGTTTGTATAGGTAGTAAAAACGGTGCGAAGAAATTGTCAGTCTGATACGTCACAGTAACTTCTGAAACACAAATAAAAAAAAAAATATATATGTAAATAAATTAATAGATTTATCTAACTGATATAACAATGGTAACGATGTGAATATTACTTGATTATTTAAAAGATTTTAATTGAAAGATTTAGATAAAAACCTGTCCTTATCTAAAGAACATAAAATTGGCGAAATATTGCTAAATATCTGGTTAATTTTTATATATTATAGTTTTTAATCTTCTGTAGTCATTTAGAGGCTATGATATCTTCAAGTTTATTATTATTTTATAAAAGTTTTATCTATTAAATATGCGCCGGGCAATATTCCGATCGTAGTTGTACATTGAACGGAATGCTTGTAATTGTAGTTTTAAACTATAATATAATAAATACGAGGAAAAAAAAACTTATATCTTACTTTGTATGCTTTAGACAATTAGAGTAAATAAAAACAGGTAGTTATTTTAATCGTATGTATAGTTGTGACTTCGACCTTAGATTATCAGATGAAAATGATGTCACTGATGAATTGAATGATAATAAATTTACAGATATTTATAAAATAACGATAACAATCGTCCGGGAAATACCATTGTCTTCGAGGGAGTCATCTTTTGCATATATTTCCATAATAGGATTTCCAATTATAGTAATCGAAACAAAACCGGAAAAATTACTAGAGTGACATATTACATAATATTTTAATATAATCGGATAAAGTGCAGGGCTTGTCAAATTTATTGATTGAATTGCCATTTTTTTGGTAGAACTCCATTATAACACGGTGAAAAAATAGCAATGTATTTTAGTTCTACAGTATTTTTTCTCGCCAGAACTAGTTCTGCAGTACTACTGACGATGGCGTGAAACGAAATAGCTATCAACTACATCTTATAAAAAAAATGTAGAACTAAAATACATTGCTATTTTTTCGCCGTGTTATATTAATTGATATTTTTATCAATAAATTCTGAGCATTAGACATGCAAAGAAAAGAATAATATTAAAATATTTTTTTATAATATAGTTTCAGAGAAATGAAGGAAGGTGTCACTGGCTTCAATATAGACTAATAAAAGTAATATAGTACTTAAGAGTTAAACGTTTTAAGTGTTCACTGACAATGTGACGCATAGTGAGTAATAGTGGTGTAATCTCAATATAAATTTTTCTACGAATATCACTGTATCTGTTTTGAGGGTTCCAGAAGGTGAGACGATTTTTTTTTGAAATTTCGTTCTTATACCATTATATTCTACAATATGTTATGGAACACTTTAAATGACATTTATATTTTGTTTTGGCTTTTAAACACACAACGAAATCGAAAGAAAACAAATGAAAAAAGAAAGCTCTTCCGTGTCAAAGTAGAACGATTACGATTTATATATTTTTTAAATAAAGCAAACGAAGATAACATTTGAATTGTTACAACTTTGTACGATTCAAAATGTTTTTTCACTAACGACCCGGGTTTCGTCTTTCGGCATCTTCAGGCGTTCTATTATATCACATGGATGCAACAGAACTGATGTACAATAAACAGTTAGCATAGTCTATATACCAAAGGTATTAATTATAGGAAAACACACAACCCCAGGGCAAGCACTAAATGGCAGCTAAAACAAATTTTAAAAATTGATCTTATAATAATTGACACAATTACCTGTGATAATTTTCGTTAACGATATTATCCCGGGTCATTAGTGACAAAACATGTGGAATCGTACAAAGTTTTAACAATTCAACTTCCATCGAACACCTTCAGTCGATAAAATAGATTAAGCGAAGATAACATTAGGTTACGCTGCTGGTACACAAAATATGACACGCAATTGATTATGTCATCATTTTCGCAATTAGAAATCATATGAAAATATTTTTCAGGCGTGTAATAAATGTAATTAAAATTATTAATTGTATATCGAATGACAAATAATTAATGAATCATTCGATCGCTTACAAAACACCAAGATTTTATCGATACAATGCATTGAAAGTCCAGAAACAGATAGATATTTTAAGCGAGTCTTGGGATAAACATGCGTGAAGGCGGATATTAACAGTCCGACCCATAAATGGGTATAATGAACGATGACTTTAGTTCTAGGAATTTTATGTAAATATTTATTGTCTGTGGGTGTTAGCCAACGCTTTAGTTCACCGCCAACTAGATTAGACTGTAAAGGTAGCATAATTATTTATAAATGCAATAGATTGCATTTTAATCGATATTTTATTTCAAGCAAAGGTGAACTTGAAATCCACTCGTAAGAGCAATTAATTTTGCAAGACTTCTCACGCTTCACATATGTATATAAATAATACAATAATGCAAGATCAATGACAATCTAGATTATTTGGTTTTTATGTAATTTGCATAAACATGTTTAGTCAATCACAACAGTCAAAGACTGTGTTTAATGACATTGTTTATTGACATACATACAGTAATTTTATTCTGATATAAAGAGGATAACCACGCAACAAAAAACTTTTGTACAATTGTTGAATTGTTTAAAGTAACACATGTTTTTTACGTATAATATTACTCTGTTTACAGTCAATTTGAGTTCAATACATGTATTAAACCAACAATTATACCATTTAATTATCTCTTGATGCATTCTTTATTTGAGATTAATTTAATTAGTTTTAATTTAGCTGGAATAGTTTATTTCATACAGGTCACAGAATTTAATTTCCTTATTTTATAAGTATTAGGTAGTTGATTGTTGTGAAAACCTCTCATCACAATATCATAAGGTTGTAATGGTTTTAAGATTAATTATTTAAAATAAAGGTTTATCTAAAAGTTTTGTTAGGCTTACTCTAAATTAAATTTCATTTTTTTATCACAATTAATTTTGAACCCAAGGAGAGCAGAAATAATTATAATATCGTTAAATTTATATGACTTCTGTAGACAGATATAATGAATTAAACTTATAAGAAATAAATCCATATTAGGTAAACAATTCAGAAATGCATTATTCATTTTTGACTTAGACGTGTCAATGCTGAACCATTCGCATTATTATAAATATTAACATGTGAATTGCAATTTTACAAAATTGAATTTTTAAAAGAAACGTTGGTGTGTCGTGGAAGGCAAAAGGTTGCGGAGAACTGCTGTAAAGGACCGAAAAGGTTTATTTTTCAGAAATCACAGAACTATGGCTTTCTTTGGGCTGAGTTGTTTCCACAGCAAGAACGTTGATAGAAAGAAATTCCCTCGAATATTCGACGTCAGTAAAAAACAGTTTCCAGCGTGTTGACGAATTTATTTGAGTGTCTTTGATAAATGAATTTTTGACCACATAAAAATACCGATTTTTTTGACTGGGAATTAAATCTTGTCCTAAACCCAAGCAGGTATTTCCAATGCATCCAGTATTATATTAGACAAATATTTTCCTTATTTCTAGTAGTTTCCTGCTTACATAGATTGAAAAATTGAAGCACACACTCGTTCTTCACAAATATATTGTTCGAATATTCACTTGCATATGATGACTAGTTATATATTGTGCGCTGTTAAATTAAGGCTTAGAAAACTACACTTTAGAATTTAAAATGATTTATTCAAAAATATTCCGCTCGTGAACAATAGGTGTATATTACAATTGAAACTATGTAATCATAATCTACTGTCGCAAGCCTTGGCACGAAACCCGTCCACTATTTTTGCACTCTTATCTTTCTGTACGCCATATGTAATAAAAACTACAATATAGCGGTAAGATTTTTTCATAAAAATATTTTTAAAAAATAACAATCGACGTCCTTCTTCTGTTCTTTTTTACAGTCCATTCGATGTCAAATTATATTTTTTGTCTTTAATTAAACGAGACATGGGTATTTGTTTTTTTTTTAAATATCGCTGTCAAGACGTCAGGAAATCGGAATATTGAAAATAAATATAAGTTTTGTTGATTTTCTTTTTCGAGTTTTTTTTTGTGTCTTACCTGCCCATATAAATATTTATTTGTACTTTTTTAATGCACGTATCAATTCTATAGTGAGAATTTTTAAACAGAAACTTTTTAATGCCTTTTTGAATTTCCGAAATTTTCCCTGACTAAAAAAATGCAAGAGCAGTTTTTTACATTTTTTAGCCCGCCCATTGCTTTCAGGATTCTCAATCATTTTCTCGAGCTGAATAATTTTATGTGAATTTTGTCAAAGATCGTTTTCCGAGGTATTCTAAAACGCTAACTGAGATTTTTCAATATCACTTTTAACCAATATCAATCACCTCGGCTTTGCTTCATAATTTGTGAAAAACGAGGCTTAAAAAATTACTTATCAACAATATATCATCAAAAAACATTTGTCTTAACTCGTTCCCTGCTGAGTTGTTTAAAGGATATTCTAACACCTAGATTTCAAAAATTTATTGAGTAATATCGGTATGAAACAATTTTATAGAGTTTGTCAGGACAATCGAGCAATGCATTAACTCAAAAATTAGCGAGTACAAGAAGGTTTAATCATCGTTAATTCATATATTTTCGGATATTAACTATCAACACTGTAAAATCAGCCGTCTCGACAGTTGAGACGTTAGCAGTGAGAGGGTTAAATGTAAGTTAATTACGTTGACAGGAGATATTCTTGAAGTATTTATAAAAATAAAATTAACAAGTGTACACCCCATTACAATTCCAAAGTTGACAGATTAAAATAGAACAGATAACCTAGCCTTAAAATGACATGCACTAATTGAAATTTTCATCACTCCTTGCACCATTTGCACAAACATAGTTACAAACAGATTTAAAGACGATTTTCTTTTTTGTTTCTACTCTACCAACAATCGTCAGTCAAAAATATTCATTTAAATTCTATTTGAATACAGTAAAATGAAAAAAAAATCATAGAGTGCCATAGCGTTCATAGAACTCGTGGGTTTCGTGGGTGAGAAAGCAATAGATAAAATAATCATTTAAAGTGAATTAATTAAATTAATAATCAATACTTTTGGTATAAATATGTTACATAAGAATTGTGTGAACGAAGATAGCAGCGCCGTTCATTCAATTATGAACTGCGTTACCTAGATCACGTACGCCATATGGACAACAATTCGGCAAAAAGTGTGATATCCAATAGGACGAAAAATTATAAGCTGGCTCTAGATCAGTGGTTCTCACGTGAAATCTCACTGTGACCGCATTATAAACATCAGCTACCCTATAGAAATGTCTCGTGGCCGCAGCAAATGTGATAAAAATAGTTTCAATGTATATTTTTTATATAGTGCATTATCTGAATGATCTTTTATAGTATACAATTGTAGGTAAAATCGACAAAATTAAAAAAAGCCATTGTTGTTGATTTTTTATATTGACTTGACATCATGGTCAATGTATAACTTCGACGAAAATTTTTGAACAGTTTTATTATTAAAGCGGTCATTTACTTAAACTTGACAAAATAGCAGATAACATTTTTTTTGAATATCAATATTTACTATAAAACTGTTGGTGGTCGCAGCAAAATGCTCTGGTTGCTGCACATGAGAACCACTGCTCTAGATTCTCTGACAAGACAATACTGTGAATTAACTCTCGATCTATACTGGACAGAGAGGTGAAGAAATCCAATGTTGTCGAGAGATCCTGAAAGTGATGATTATATAATAACAGTTACCAAAGGTGCGATAAAATTTAAGATTACGATACGCCGAAGCCACCGGTAGAGTTAATTTGCCATTATACAATTATTACTGTTGCTTTGAAATACATTTATCGATAAAACAAGTGTTGATGTGTAGTTTCTGTGTAATTAATTGCATTTTTATTCCAAGCGCATTTAAATAAACATTAGGGTTTTATGGATATTAATAAAACAAACAGTCTGTGGTCGAATCTTATATTAGTATACCGACTCTACAAAGATCGGCTTACATCGACTCTCGTGACGCGAGCGCTTACAAATAAAATGTAAATAACAAGGCAGTATGAGGTAAGCGAAAAAAAAGACGATTGGAAATAATAATAATTTGTCTTACAGAAGATCACAGACACTTTCTGTTTGTAGGTTATTCAGTTATCGCTGATTACAATCTGGTTTCCGATATGAGAAAGTTAATAAATTTCACATTTTATGATTAAACGAAATTCCATGCATATGTTTTTATCTGCGTTAAGGCCCATCGAAAGTCGAAAAATAATAAACGCAGTAAAAAGTTGTATTGTAAGAGTGATTTTCTTAACTTAAATCATTTTTTTAACGTCTGTATGTAACGACGTAGAAAATATGAATAAATCTATTTATTTTTCATGATGAAATTTTAGTGTCAAATTTGAACTGTTGAAATATTTAAGAATTAGATTTTTTTATCACCCACGACCCAGGTTTGCATTTAAGCACCTTGAGGCATTCTTTCACACTGATGAAATATAACTGATGCAATTAAGGTATCGATTGAGGGTGCTTGATGGAACTTCAAATTTTGTTTTGAATTCTTAAAATTTTGTGCGATTCCATATTTTTCGTCATTCATAATCCGGGTTTCGTTTTTCAACTTCTGAAGGCATTCTTTCACACTGATGCAATAGAACTGATGAAATTTAGGTATCGATTAAGAGTGCGTGATGGAATTTCTAGCTTAGTATTGAATTACTGAAACTTTGTACGATTTCACATGTTTTGCCATTTATGACCCGGGTTTCATCATTCGACATGTTAAGGTATTCTATCACACATATTTAACGGCTTGCATCGATGGTATAGAAGTGGAATTACACATAAAAATATGGATCCAAAAACATGCCAGGCAGAACCCTAAGGCACCGTGATTTTTCTAAAGATGCTGAAAGGCGAATCCTTGGTCATTAGTGACAAAACATTTTATAATCATATATAGCTTCAATAGTTAAAATTTGAATTTAAATCACCTTCAGTCGATATTATGAATTAATACCTTAAGTTTATTTTACACCAACACTAGAAAATTTGTTTTTGAAATATTCTGTGTTAAACTATCCTTTGATATCATATATATTTAGAACACTGTAGTCGCACAATATTCTAGAACATATAAAAAAAATATTTGTTGGTGTGCGCGATTTTTGAAGTGGCTGTATAAGAGACCTTAACTTTAACGGCGTACGTTATGATATAATGAATACATCGAGTGACATCTATATTGGATATAATGTTACGTTACGGCGCCGGCGACCTCTATCTCCAACTTTGCTAACTTCTATTATATAATATGAAAAATTACAATTATAAAACACATACCATAATGTTAATTACTTATCATCGACGGTAAACGTTGACGCTAAATTGATAATCATGTAATGACTACTGCATATTGAAGTAGCAACACTATCGGGAGATGGTTATTTAAACTTTACAACGATTAACAATTAAAAATTTGAACGTCGTAGCAGGTGAACCCAACCTTTTTAAGCTTCAAAATAGTCGTCCAACATCTGTGTGCCGCGACGCATTTTTTTTCACGGGAGAAAAATATCAAATAATTTGTCTACAATTGAAATCATTGTAGACCAGCAATCGCAGGGAAGCAGAAAAGAATATTTTTTTTCTTTAGTATAAAATGTTATGCATATAAACATAAATACACACAATCTACAATAAAAAATGCTAATTTAAAAAAAATGTGTGTTTGTAAAAGAAAGCAATACAAAACGAATGAATCATTATCGACGAATACATCGATAGTGAATCATTCGCATTTTTATAAATTTGTGATATGTCGCGAATTTTCGAAACAAAAAACGTTGTTGTACTGTCAAATACAAAATGTTGACATTCTAAAGATCTAAAAAATCGGGAAAGTAGAGTGTTCTTGCTAATTTTTCGTAAATATAAGGATACATTACAGCAGCTCCTTGGAGTCAAGGATATGTATTTATTTTTTCTTTACTTTAAAACTATGTCAAAAAAGGCTTCTTAAATCATAAATCATTGACGAAAATTTTTTTTAAATAAAAAAACATCTATTACCTTATCTTCATCATTTTGTAACATTAATATATCAGTATAATATATATGTAAATATTATTTTGGTGGAGCAAATTCTATCGCTGTTGAATAGTGACGGGCGCAAAGAAATCGGTTAGCGGGAACAATGGCACCCGCGGATACACAGTTTGTAATATCTGTTTTTATGGGTATATTTTCTGGTGTCGACAAAGCACACAGCCATCAATAGATACTAAAAAAATCCTCAACAGTAATGTAGTCAAAAATAAGCTTCAAGCAAATATTTATTGATTATATCATTTTTGGCAATTATAAAGCCGTGGCGTACCATTTCTCATAATCCTAAGTATAGTACATTTAATGCATTTATCTATTTTACATTTGTAAAAAATCAAATACTGAAGCGACGGTTCTCATGTAAAAATTTTCTGTGGCCGCATTATAAACATCAGCGGTTCATGGTATGGTAGTGTCTCGTGGCCGCAATATGATAAAAACAGCTAGTTGAATTTACTAAAAAAATGAATCAACAGCAAGTCAGGCGTATAAAATTAATTTGATTATATTATTAGCTTCGTGAATTAATTTGTACAAACTATTTTTATTTTTTATATCAATATTTACTATCAAGCTGTTGGTGACTTCAGTAAAATCTTCTAGTGGCCACACTTGTGAACCATTGTACCAGAGCTAAAATTTATTTTTATCAAGATCCGCTCCCAATGTCGATCATATAGCCATCTAATGAAAGTATCTCAACTGAAATTTTGCTAAAATAACTGTTTGTTTCTCAATTTCTCAAACACGAATAATATATATACGCTATTATTTAGAATTTGATGGGTGAGGGTGGTTTTTTCTACCTTCTTTATTCTTACGTCACAAAAAACCATACCTTCGAACAAAGATCCATACGGATACACAGATTGAAAAATATGCTCATTCTGAGACTCGAACGTGTGATATCCGTAACGGAATCCAACGACGTTGACCACTACACGACGGATACGACATTTAATTAAACGTTTAATTAATGTTTATGATACACTAAGTACAATTTTATTATCATTTATTTTACTACCGAGTCATTATTTGTAATTTATAACATAAATCAATTTAACTGCAGCCTGGCGACAGTGTGTCGCGAAAATAGCTTTCGACAATATTTTAGAATTCTTATCGAACTTATGCATTTATATTGCTTTTAGAACTATATATAATATTATTAATTATTTCACTACGCACATTATTTTACAATATGACATCTTTACTTAGTATTGTATGAAAATATAACAGTTTACAAAGATGAGCTACGTTAAGTTTTATAGATATTCTAATAAAATGGCGCCAAGTCGAAATAGCAATTAAAGCCAATAATATTCTTGTGGAACTAAATATTTTGTCAAATTAAATATTCATACATTGGCAACAATTTGCATGCTCGCGTTTTTCGAAACCGGTCGTAATCTTGAAAATATCAATTTATGGAAATCTTTGTCAACATTGTGTTATTATATAATGTCTTTTTATCAAGAGGTTACAGTTAGCACTTTAAAAGTCATTAAAGAAATTTATCAATTTCAATCAGATATATCTGTTTGCGAAACGGACAAGGCTTTCAATCTTAAATTCAAAAATGAGTTAAAACTTCTTGAATAACTACAGTAGATATAAATGTAGAAAGATGCCAGTCGAATGAATGTTATTGATTTGGTACTTTTCACATCGAAAAAACCATATTTTTCATCAAAGTTAATACAATTGTTGTAAATCCTAGTTCGTTTCTCCTAATATGTAGGGATTTCGGATTTATCGCTTTTTTACTCCATAGATAAATACATAGCAGTGAATTATGTCATAGTTTAAATGTTCAATGTTGCATGCTCCTAGTAAACTCAACTGAAAATATTTTCCTTGTATGCAATCGATTATTAAAATTGAGTACTTAGAAAGTATCAATTTTCACCGTAAGAAATAGTCGAAAATTTAATAATCAATTTGTAAAGATGTTTTTATCACAAAATGAAAACGCCACGCCGGTTGGGCGATCGGCAACCTGCCCGGCCTTACGCAACGCCGCAGGTTCCATAATGTCCGTCGTAATATGCTCATTAGATTTTAGAACGGAGAAAACTTCTGTTCTTCAATAATTGATCACTGGAAGGCATTTAAAAGTTAATTCTTTATGCTAATAAAGGGTCAGAGTAGAAACGAATTTGTAATGTGATATCGAATAAACAATGCGATGAGAATATTTTTTTTGAGCCTACGTGTTTATCAGAAACACAGTTCCCGGAACGTATCAGATAGGTATAAAAGATAATTTATGGATTCAATAAAAAATACATATCCCTTCGCTGATTTATATCGAATAATTAAAACATAAATTAACTGACATTTACATAATAAAACAAGCTAAGTGTCAGATTACTTTAAACGTTTTTAATATTTTTATCACATCCGCTTTTAATATTGAGAGCCTTTGTTTCTAATGTTAATCTAAGTCGTTCCACAAGGATTGCTCGTCACTCAGATACCTCTGTTTTATAAGTAAAAAAATAGCGTTAGTACCAACGATACCTATAAGAAAAGTTTTTCTGTGTGGAAATCCTAAGGTTGAGCAGGCCAAATAAACAAATGCATGGCTTATTTAAAAAAACAAACATTATAAATACTGCATACTTTTACGCAAGCATTGGTGAAAAAATATACCAAATAATATATCGCTCAAAAAATGTTCGAATTTTAATATTTGGTGTGAGAGAAACTATAGCGCGAATGAGTGAGAGAGCAAACGACTCGTATGGAAAGCAGTGAACTATAGAAGACTGCGCATCGTGCGGCAAGGGCACTACTGCAAAACATTACCGAACGCATCCCGCGCGGGAACTGGATAAAATAAACGCATTAGTTATTTTTGAATAGTGTTTCAAGCATTTCAATTTTTTGAATTATTTTTTTTAATTTAATAAATAATCTGTTTCAACAGCTCTTATTTTAAATAAATTTACCATATACATAAGATTATAATATATAATATATTTTTGTATTAGAGTGCACGTCATCGCAGTGCATTAGAAAATTAGTGCATATGGGGAGTGGGGTCATTATACTGCTGCGCGGCCGCGCCCACGCGCATCATAAAGTGATCTTTACCTATGACATGGCTAATAGTTAAACTAACCGATGTGTGAAAGCTAAATCTAAGCGTCACAATTATCCACATCTTAATAAATAAATCGATTGAAAAAATAATTTTTGAAACTGTCCTTAATGTGATTTGAACCTGTTGATTTTGTAACAAAGCACAACGACATCGGCCACTATACCATGTAATCAGTACTTTTAATTTTTTGAATCCCTTCCATGAAGCAATTATTAATAATTTATATTTTATATTGTATTAACGAAAGATTTACCGAAAATGATATGCTTGTCGAAATATCAAAAAAATGTTTGAAAGGGACGCATTTTTATTGTGAAACAAAAAAAAACTATATGGTAACGGTAAATAATGGATCATGTTAAACTCTGTTTTTTGAGTAAAGATTGTGACTTTTAAAAGAATATTTGTTAACTAATAACTATTTTTCATTTTGTTATAGCAGCGGTTACAAGAGTGCTGGGTAAGGATCAAAAATCTAATATGTTTGCATAAAGAAATCATTTCTCCACTGTAAAACTTATAATTAAAGGGCTTGAAACATTTATGGCTCATACTATCACACGTTTTTATCAATGCTAAATAAGACACTTAAAAATGAGATCGTTAATTACCATCTTTAAAATATGTCTACATACGTACAACATGAAAATTTACTCACTTATTTTCAGTCAAACCTAAAAATATGTCACGAGAAATTAGTACTATAGTATGACCACTTTCTTAACAATGCTCCAAAATTCCAATATTAAAAGCAACAAATCTTATATCAATCGAATAAATCAGACATTTAATTTCAGATTGGATGATACTAAGTAAATTATTAAAGATAGATTGATTACAATGTTTAAATGTTCAAGATAGATCGAGTTTTATTACTATGTAATATAAAGACTTCTAAAATGAGTAGCTTTGCGTTGTCCGATTCGTTCACGGATTAACTCTTGGTTGGATTCTCTGATAATCAGTTTCTCAATCTATCTGAAATTCATAGATTGTGTTGGAAAACAGATAATTAAAGGATTAATTCTTAATTGAAATTGACTTTTATTAAAAAAAACACATGTAAAACTGGAAGATCAAGTGATTCAAAACAATTATATTATTTTCAGTAAATATTCAGAGACGAACGATAGACTTTTGTGTTTTACTTCGTTTATGAAATACCCATTTCTGGTATAAATAATTTCGTATTATTAATTGATTTGCATTTTTTTAAGTTCAACTGTATTTATTAATTGGTTTTTTGATGAGGCTTTCGTGAATGCTTCACAACATAAATTATAATAAACCGCTTCGTTAGTGTATCGTCGACATCAGTAAAAATATAATTATCTAATATTTGTTTACTTTCTACGTTCCGTATCGTCTAAGGAAGCTGTTAAAGTTTTAACGTTAAAAAATAATGACTTAATAGATTTTTGAATCACTGAAAGTCCATCTCGAAACGTCTTCATCCGAATTTAATGAAGCATTTTTCATTTAACGGCTCATTCAAAATCATATGCTAATTAAAATAATCAATCAGATAATATCGGCATTCTAAATGTCAGTAGGCAATACACATCTCTCAGCAAACTGACCAAGTTTTGAACAGCTTTCACCGTTTGTTTATGTGCTTATTTTTTTTTGGGAGATCCATCCAACAGCGCCACATTTATTTAATATATTATTATTAAACGTCATTTACATAATCAATCGGAAAAATTTTCATTGGCAATCTAAATCCCTCGTTTCGAGTCAGTAATGACGATTTTGAAGAGTCAAATTTGAATAATTGTTATCAATTAAGAATTTAATTATTTTTTAGATATTCAAAAATTATGAGTCATATTAAAATATTTGCCACAAAACGGTAGAAAGTGTTATCTTAGAAAATAGTTAGTGATTAGAAAATATATTCATTCAATCTCTTCAAAGCACACATTATCATAATACAACGACCGTGAAAAAATGCAACAGATTTCTTTAAAATAAAATGTGATTGTATAAACATATGTTTAGAAAATATTTTTAGTTTATTTATTTTTGTGAAATAGCGTTTTATTGAGATCGGGGTGTAAAAATCGTTTTATATTTCAATATAAACGATCTGAAATGAAAAAATTAAATGGAAACATTTATAATAAATAATTGTATATAATCTATTTTTAAGTTATGTCTGCTTCTTATACGAAGCAAGTGTAATTTTTTAATTAGTTTTCTTGATCTCTACAATAGTTTTTCTACAACTGAATCAATCCACGAAATCTTTCTTTTACCACGATTAACGTATTAACTGTCACTTCTCGGTGGAAAATAATTATTCATAATATATATATTTAAAAAACTCATGTTTTAACGGTATTTCAACAATGCTATACTTTTTTGGTCTGGGCCAGTTTTTCCAATCGCGAGCATTATCAACTGATCACCGAAAAGAACATTTTTTTATAAAATAATTTTTATTCTTCAAGAGTTCACAAACAATATTTACTGAAATTATATATCTATCGCGAAAAATTCACTTTAAATAAAAAACCTTATAACTCAGTCTACTAAAAGAGTAAAATTATTTTTTTTTATTGAAAAGATGCTTTTGAAAATTCTCAGTACCAAAATCGAAAAAAATATATTTGACTGGCCTGGAAATATTTATACATTTGACCGAAACAACCTTTTTAACAATGGATTTATTTAATCTAATTACTTTAATAGGCAATAGTTACTGTTACTTTAAATGTATAGATTTGTAACAATAGTTGATGATTGTGTAACTGTCCAAGTATTTTTTACACTTTGTGACTATAACTTATTGAATGACGTATTTATATTGCACGAAAATGTGTATATTTTTAGTTTATTATTAGAAACTTAAAACATAGCTTCACTTATTGTATATTATCAAGCGGGTACGATTGAATGAAAAATATTACAAGCATCCATTTCTTCGAACAAAAATTCGTTTTAAATTTATGAAACTTCCAGTACTAGAAATCTGATCCGTGGGTCTGTAATCAACACCAACGACGTTGCTCATTGCACCACGAAGCCAAAAGTTAGTAGTTATTAATCAGCATTTAATTATCGGATTACCATCATCAATGACATAACCATACATTAAATTTGTATTGCATCCGAACAGAACTATTTATATTCCGATACGCAAACAAGTTACTTAATTGAGCCAAAATCGTCACTTGGAAATTTTTAATTATGTATTTAATTAATTTATTCGATTGCCTGATACTAAATTATAATAATATGGTGTGTATATTATTTATGGAAAAAAATCCGGAGAAAACCTTTAATATGCGCTGAGCGTAAATCAAAAGCTCGAATATTACATTCAACAATGGAAATGATCCTAGATAGGTTCATTGAGGATCTCAATTTTACCTAAACCGTGCTGTTTTGGAGGTAAGGTCTCAGTAGTAAAGCCAGCATAGCACTCTACTCCGGATATTTGGCTAAAAATAACGTAATTAAAAGTGACAAAAAATCAAAAATTAAAAAGTAAACTAGGATATCTTACAACCCGATTTTAGCACAGTGTTGCAAGTATCATCAAATGATATAGCAATATCACAAGTGACTTTGTAGTTGAGTTATTCATTTTTAATGGGTTAATTGAATTTTTTTGTAGGGGATACATTATATTGTTTAATATAAAAATACATTTGTACGTACCATTTCCACTATATTTATATGATTAATACCGGTTTGGCTCATCGCGAGAATTATCAACTGATTTAATATTTTAGTAATTTTTTTTTGGGATATCAAATTCATGGAGCGTTAAGATCTATGACGCGTCAGCATCAGAGCTCTTCAGGTCTCCTCCATCTCTCATATATAGATTTAATTTTGTTATAATTGTTGTGTCATTGTTGACAACATTAGGTCGCAGCCGAGCCGTGGAACCCACAATGAGTGCAGCTCATGTGGATACCATACGCATTATATTCACTCACGCATACGTGTGCATACAGGCACACACACAGCCACACGCATGCATATGCAATACGTAAGGAAATAAAATAGGAAAATCATTTTCAGATGCCGAGGTTGTCCATGTTGGGATTATGATCTGTAACAACAAACCTATGGCGGGTTATCGAGCAGAACCGCTCTCGGCCTTAGACGATTACTCGGTACTGTCTCATCATAATTATGTAGATAAGAAATTGTAGGGTTATAATGTTTAACTATATCGCTGTGAAAGTTTCTAGACATTTCACGAACGAACTCTCGAATTGTAGGCATTTTCAAGTCTCTATGTAACAGCGAAATGCGAACGTACCACGGGGCATTACAAATTTGTCGCAATGATTTATTTTGAACAATTTGAAGTATCTTCAGATGCTTCTGGTGAGCATAAGCCCACACTGGAGTATCGTACACCATAATTGGCCGAGTTATAGCTGTATAGAGGAGCAGCTTGCTTTTGAGAGTAAGCTTGCTCTTCACATTGAGCATAAAGTTTAGTCTAGCTTTTACACCATAAGCTTGACGTTTTTTAATCGCGGTGTGCTCATTGAATTTTAGTCTATTGTCTAGAGTGAGTCCTAGATACTTGACAGTATTGGACCACTTGATTTCTGTATTTTGCATACGAATGCAATCGAAATTGGGTTTTCTAATGAAACCATTTGAAAACATAACTGCAGCGCTTTTTTCGGTATTGATTTTAATTCGCCCGTTTTCACACCAGTCCGCTATGTTATCAGCCAATAGCTGGACTTGTGTGACAGCACTTTGCCGATTACGAGATTTTGATAAAATAACAGTATCATCGGCGTACTTAGCTATAACTGCTTCGCTTTCCCCACCGCAAGGAATGTCATGCGTGAATATGTTATACAGTATGGGTCCCAGGACGGAGCCTTGCGGGACACCTGCCTGGATCGGTCTTAAGGAGGATCGAATTACACCCATTTTGACTTTGAAATGTCTATCCGTCACGAACGAGTTGAGAATCTTTACTAGTGGTAATCCTATGCCAGCCTTCGACATTTTGAATACGAGCCCTTCGGTCCTTACCCTGTCGAAGGCTTTAGCAACATCTAAAAAGAGGCCCGCCGAGACCTTTTTATGAATAAATCCACTTGCGATCAACTCTACTACCCGAAGAAGTTGGTGTTTTGTCGAGTGATTCGCGCGGAAACCGTGCTGTGTGTCTGGGATTATCTTTTTCTCTTCCACCACTTCTTGCAGTCTAGCTTTAATAACAAGCTCTAGAATTATGCTCATTGCGGGTAGCAAGCTTATTGGTCGATGGTTTATCGGAATAGTGTGATCTTTCCCAGGCTTTGGAATTAGAATAGTATCCGCTTCTTTCCAACGTGATGGAAAATATAGTAATCTTAAGCACGCGTTTATAATATTGACTAACGAGCTTATACCTTTAAGCGGTAGACGTTTGAGAGCCTTATTACCGATTCTGTCATTTCCCAAAGCTTTTCTGTCAGGAAGCGCTTTGATCTGTCCTTCCACCTCGGCAAATGTGGAAGGACAAATAGCTTGACAGTCTACAGTTAACGGTTCTAGGATCAGCTTAGCGGTTGCTTCTATATCTAACACGCTATTTTTCAAGCGTGAATTACTTGTGTCAATTTTATTGGGTGTAAATTGTTTCTGGAGGCTATCCGCAAACTCTTCCACCTTTTCACTGATGGTGAATACGGGACCCTTTGCTCCGTGAAGTGGCATCAAGGGGTACTTTTCTGCACGGAGAACTTTGGAGAGAGCCCAGTATGGGTCGCTTCCTTTGACGAATAAAATCAAGGCTGTGGAGTCGTTAAAAAACGACGATTTAGACTCATACATGTTTATTTTAGTCAGGTTTTTCCCTACTTTTCCTATTTGAGCTCTACATCAAAGATCGACCTATCAATCCGGCAAATTGTTCATTGAGATATTCATAAAAATCTTCCAATTGAAAAAGTAGTTGCAGTCGCTCACAGCCCTTCATAAAATTCTTAAAAATAGATAATTCCTAGAGTAATTGTTACTTTCCTTTATCAACCCTTTTTACATAACAAAAACTCATTTGAACGTATAATATTTCATATTTACTAAAACCACATCAATAGTTTCAATCTTTCTTTTACGAGCAAACTCTCGCAATTTTTCCAACTTGATAAAAAAAATACTTACGTAAATGCATAGTACGGATGGCTTTCATAAAGCCTGCAGCAATTAAATTACTCAATCTACATATCTTTCTCTTCCTACACCATCTAATAACTACTATGCTGTGTTTATTTATGGTTTGCAATACTGATCAATATAGTGCAGCTCTATATCAGACCAGCAAAATGAATGACGAAATTCGTTTAGTTTTACAAGTATTGCATTTTGAATGGCGGTCGTGAAACAGTATCTACATTCACATAACTGGTAGAGGTGGTAATATTGATATTTTCGATAACAACATTCAATAATAAATACTGCATTGCATTCTTAGTTATTATCTTTTCGTTTCATTCCCGCTTTCAAATAATGAAAATGTTACATAAAATTATGCCTACGGATAAATATTAAAATAACCGATTATGAAACCATTTTTTTCTTCTTTATATATTATCAGTAATTTCTATGCAGATTTTTTCTCAATACTTCAGAATTTTTCCCTATTATGCACAAGGCATCCTAAATTCCAAAATAATATCAACAATGAACCATGAACGCTTAAGTCGACTGTGGTGATAGACAATTAACTGATCGCTTCTGTAGTCGTTTTAAATGTTTTATCGATATGCATGTACTCTATGACAAATAGATATTTTGCATATTATGCAATATGTGGGTTAAATCAACCGAGTAAATTGAGGTTAAATTCTTCGCAGAAAAAAAACTAACTCGATGAAAATCATAAAGCATTCCAAGCGATTACACATTAATTACATATATTGTATGTTTTCTTAACGTTCGGTTAATTAATGTGACGTGACGCCTTCAGACGCAAACATTCAAATAAGATATTGAATTGTATTTATTTAACACGATGAAAAAATAGCAACGTATTTTAATTCTGCAATATTTACTTTGTTCTGATGAGGGCGTAAGCCGAAATATCTGTCAAATATATATTTTATAAGTTTTGTAAAACTGAAATACATTGCTATATTTTCACCGTGTTAAAATGAAGTTATATCAAGTAAATGACAATTCAATCAAACATATTTATTTAAATTCATTTTAAATACTTGAATAATGCACAAACACTGAAATATTTTAGTGTGTTTATTGTTCAATTAAAAAAACAATCACCGGCACGGGAATTTTTTTTTCTTTTAGGGTTCGATCAGATAAGAAAGCTTACTGAAACGTCATCACTGGGAAAAATTGGTGTTTATAATTTGTAGTGTGTCACGGGATCGAATCCATAATGTGCCCTGTTCAAAGACTTGAACGTAAAAATTTCCCTCGGTCTATTCGACCATAACAAACCTCGTCATAAACTTTATATAAGTCTAAAAACTTAGTCCTGCCCCTTCTTTTGCGAAATACTGATTGACGTACTCGTTAAAAAATGCTTCTGTAAAGTAGCGACATTTATATTTAATGTAATGTAAAAGTGTCTTAGTAGTACATAAATTTACTAAAAAAAAATCGTTTTAAACAAAATCCTTTTAAACCAATAACTAACTCGTGAATATCATTTAATATGCCTAGTACCATTTTAAAATCTTGTATTTTCTTTGCATTAATTATTAACAGTATACAATATAAAATTTCCCATAAACATTCAAATATATGATTGATGAAATCAATTGGATATTCAATTTTATTTTGACTCCGAAGTTTGACCTATCATTTTTAACAAACAATGATGGTATTTTAAAATGATTGTCTATTGATCAATATTTTTCAAGTATGGCGCAACGCATGAAACACAATAATTATATGTTATTTAAATATATTGTCAAACTTTATTGATTTTATAATCTCACACGTATTTTTTTAATACTGGTTTGTTTTATGTATTATTAAATTATCATATCGTTGGGCATACTTGAACAGGGTGTAAGTTATTTCAAGTAAGTCTTTGTTACTATTAATATATCTTTATATTGGTTCGCGCCAAAAATAATACATGACGTCATTTTTAAACAGCAAAACTAAAACTTAATATTGATAATTTTTGTAATTTATGTGTTATTTAATGAATAATGCTTAGTAACAAATATTATTCATTGAAGGTTACACATTTATTTGATATACTAAGCTTTAGTAGGTTTATTTCATCAGATCGTTGTCTCGTTTTTTTAATATCACAAAACTTAACAAGTCCATTAGAATTACAATTAACAGAAAACATTTTTGGATAATTGATTCTTTATCTCGTGGGATGATTTCTCACGAGATTTTGAAATGCTGAATTAACAGCAATTCAAATATTTTTGAAATGTGCGCATAAATGTTTTGATAAGACAGATGTCTTCCAATTAAAAACGTTTCCGCATACAAGACCTGAACGTGTCAAGTAAGTTATATGTACATCGCCATTAGATACTCACATTTGACGTCCATTTTGTTTTGCCATAAACAAAGATTTTTTCTTCCTCTTGGCATTTATTATGTTATAGTGAATATTTTTCGGCTTACTAATTTTTAAACTTAATGAGTGTCTGAAATATACAAAAAAAAATCTTATGTTCGAGAATTTTACACGATCCACCAACACAAATTTGACAATAAACAATATCGAGTTTTTTATTGGTGTATATGTTCACTTATTTATACAATACTTTATCAGCTGTATGTCTATAATATTATGACGATTTAACAACCATAAAAAAAAAATCTGAAATAAAACAGTGTTTTGGCTTAAGAATCGGGAAGCTATATTAGAAACGTTTAATTTCGAAGCTTGTTAAAAATAACTCGTTAAGTATGAATTTTACAAAAAACTTCGATGACTTTGATTTCTATATATACAATCAACGAAAGCTCACATTTTCTCATTGTTCGACGGTATGTTTTTTGGAAGTTTATTCTCCAGGAGTTAGAGTCGTGATACATGAGCGACTTTGACTGCTTTATCGATTAGACGATTTTGAAGAATATATCAATGAACAATTTGCCAGGTTGGTTGGTTTATCTATAAATAAATGCACATAAATAGGAAAGGTAGGAAAAAGCCTGTCAAAAATAAACTTTCTTAGCCGGAGTCGTGTTATTTTAACGACTTTGCAGCCCTGTTATTTTCACTCCTCTTGCAAAAGGGTAAGAATTCACAAGCTAACAATCATAACTATAATATCACTATAAATAAAATACAAATTGCTTACCTACAGAAGTGATAATCCGAAGCTAAAAAAAAATCTCGAAACCTTACGATACAGACATATCTTTTCATTTCTCCAAAAACGCAGCCTTTAGGTTACTGGAACATTTTTTTACACTTACTTTTAGATAGTTATAGATACATACATGAAACTTAATCATCACATCACACGATCAGACACTATTTTTCTTGTAATGCTATAAATAATAGAAGTTGATATAATTCGTTGTTTGGATAGTTTCTGACTATATTTTATTAAAAAACTTTTTATATATACACGCGTGACCCAGCCAATTCAGATTGCATAGTTTTATAGCGTAAAATTTAGAACTATAATTATTTATTTCCAAGCGCTCTCACTAACATGGCTGATTTTTATATAACCGCCATTTTGATTACACGCCATTTTATTTACCAGACTTTCAGGACTGAAGTTGGGCACCAACTTTACACTAAAGTATTGAAATATCAGTCTTATCGAAACAAAAAATGACTCGCGTCAGTAATATAAATTTCATGTTTACCTCATTATTTTTTATAATGAATATAATTGTGTGATTTTTTAATACCATCAAAAATCCATCCATGTATGACCGAGCAAGTATTGTTCAATGAGCTAAGTACAAACATTAAATTCCTCTTTTAGTTTAGACACTGATTAACGACGTACACTTTCTAAGAATTGGTTAATTAATTTATTTATCGATTTTGATTATGCGTTTATCTTATCGCATGCGGAACACTGACCACTAGATCATCTATTGAATTAAACATTAACAATTATTCCACAATCCAGGCCCTTTCAATCGTATCAGTTTTACAAATTAATTTCTAATATTTTAGAAGACTCATTATCACATGTAAGCTTTAGCAATCAATTCGTATTTCATGTTAATTAAGTTTAATTGAATGCCAAGCTTTATTGGATATAGTAAAACGAACAAGTTCCTCAAATTGTATCACTAAGATGGTGCGAATTACTGTTTTAAATTGGAAAAATGATAGAAATAATGAACAATGATTCTCGATCAGAAAATCTGCAAAATAAAGGTTCTTTACTATATTTCTCTCTTGAGCCACTTAAAAGATATTCCAATATTAGTGTTGGTGTAAATTATACATACGGAGATTATCAATGCAAGGATTAAATAATAGAAAAACACTTGTAACTTTATTATATTTAAAAGTGTCCTCCATCGACATACTGCAATCAGCCATATTGACGAGCGATACATTAGCAGTGAGATAAAGAATATTTTATTTTATATTTTTTAATATTTAGACAATAAAATAATATTATTTCGGAAGTGACATGCCATATATTTTAAGCCAATAATAATTGTAGTTCAAATTATAACTGGAGTTAAAAAAAAATTAAAACAGTAAAAATAAAATCTATAGTCAATCGATATGGTAATTATCATACGAATAAATTGACACAATTTCTTTCGTATTTATATAAAATACTGACATTCAAAATTTTTATGTTAACAATTAATTACTTTATTAAAATGTTGGTTAATTGTTACTTGGACAAACGTTCATAAATAAATAATATATTATATATAAATTTTCATGTCAATATTTATTTTTAAGATCAATTTATATAAGATATTTTAAACAGTAAAAATACGGTATGGGTACTATTTCCACAAAATTATCACTAACTGAAAATTTAAAATATTGTAAACATCGGAAATCGGTAATGATGTCAACCGTGTAAGCTCTATTTGAAAACATTGAAAATTAACTCTTAGACTACGTCGAGATGCAAAGCAATTCCGTTGAATCAATTGAATCACAATTCTTCAGCTGATAATGCACGCAGTATGCGAAACAGGTCCTGATTAAAAATATATTGTGAAAATAGTACTAAAAATCTGTTTTTTTTGTTTTAATATACTTTCGACTTTCCAATGAGAAGATTCAGTTTGTACCTTAAAAGTGAAAATTGAGAAATATTCACAACTCCAGGATCCCAGTTTTGGCTGTATCGGTAGTTATTGCAATTATTTAAATGGTAAATTCCCCTACAATATTTCATTTATTAAAATCTTGTCTGTGGTTAAAGATTGTATTGTATTGAATACACCTGCATGTAATACTTATCAAAAATAAGCCAAGTATTATAACGTCACCTCGAAGAATTCAATCAATCAATATGATTCGTAGTGCTATTTAATTTATAAAATCGATTGGAAACATCGCCTTCGCGTCGTCGTCGACACTCAATCGAATAATACTCCTTTTGTGGCTAGACACGCAGTTAAATAAATTATTGACAACTCGTATAAAGCTTGTGTATTCAACACAATAATGTGTACTAGAATATTCCAAAATAGTTCATAGTGTGATCATTCTATAATACAATTCATAATTATTTTACTCATTAAGATTATCAATGCGTATTTCTTATTTTTAATTTGATATATCCAGCAATTACAGCACCATTTTCACAACAATAAAGTCTACGACTACATCATAAAGTTGTCGAAGTATTTTTCGATGGCTGTTCAGTTGAATGGCTTCGAGATTCACGGTTCTGAATATGAACTCTCCAGCACTAAGCAGATAACCGTCAATACATCAGATATAGTAGATACAAGACTTTACGACGTCTGCGTTTCAATTATGCTATATATATATGACAAGACAGAATAAGTAAAAAAAAATATTTACAACAGCAAAAACAAGTTTTAAAGGTAATCTGTGAACTATTTTTTCATAAATACTGATTATACTTTTTGTAAGATGATCAAACTTAATAATTTTATCAGCAATTGTTCGATACAATGTAACACTTTTATAATTACACACATCACATTTCTTTTAAGCTAGCATTTTAATTTTGTAGTTTTCATTTTTTTAAACAACAAAAGATCGACCTTATATCGTAGATATATTAATATCTCAGGATGGGTGGTATTTATAACGTAACGCATGCTTTTATTTTTTTTTTCAGCTCATTCTACTGATTTTTATTTTTGAATTGTTGAAAATTTTTACTTGATCGTTTTAGTCTAATATTTTTCTACAACACTTTTTTTTACCATAAAATATTTTTTTTATAATTTTTTAAATTGATAAAACTATATATTTAAAACAACGAAAGTCCTTCTCTATGACTATTTTCGTACAACTAGGGTAGTGAAAATAATGCTCCTTGTGATTTATTTCATAAAGATCAAATTTTTATACTCTGAAAGTTATCTTTAGGTCAAGTTTCAAAGTTTATAATGACCAAATTGACTGTGATAAGAGAATAAATATAAAAAACTGTGCTATGTCATTTTTTATGATTTCGTAGGAAATTCAGCTCATTTGCCTAGGACATAATAAAATTCAACCAAATTTATTTTTAGTACAAATTTAAGATTTTTGTTCATTTCATGTATTATTGAAAATAAATATTAAAAAAGTAACCAACTCCTTACCATACTAAATAATTTATAATTGTATATCAGCATTCAATAACACAAACCAAAGTATTGATTTTGTGTTTACTATAATTCCAACCTATCGATTCTCTAATTCATTCAGTTGCAGGAAGTAATAATGAAATGAAAATAAAACCATTCATTATGACATGTGAAAAACGGAAATGCATTTTAAGTTCTTGCATAATTACTGTACAAATGTTATCACCCAAAAAGTGCGTAATTCGAAATTTAAACCAGTTTTTCGTTACAATATAAACTATCATGTATGCAACACCTATAGGTTGAACAGCATTTTTAAGTAATATTTTTAAAAGTGTATTTAAATATAAGTTTTAAATGTCAAATAAATATTTGATTAAGTGATGACTTAAAAACTGAGATGAGGCGTTCAAAAGCAAAAGCCGCTTTGCCCACTGGCTCATCTTAGAAGTAAAAAAACTTGTAGTTGTATTTAGCCCAAAATGTACGGTGTTAGGTTAGAGCGAATGTTTTCTTCTTTTTTTATATTTATGACTTAGTATCAATATGAAAAACAGCCATTTAAACAAAACTTACAATAAATAACAACATATATTATCAAATTTTTTCGAACAGTAAATATAAATCAATTACTTCATCTTATATGAATATAAGCAGTTTCTAACCATCAGTTCAATTTTATCCATGTTCTAAAAATATGTATAAGATGCCAAAAGGTGAAACCCATGGAAGAATACAGAGTTTTTTATTAAAAAAAAATAATCGGCAAGAATTAAAAATAATTACTTAGACTACAAAAACGTTACTTTACCTTTTTATTAATGACTGATTTTGTTCACAATTTGTAAAAGTTTTATTGATTAAATTGGCATTTACTTGGTAAAACTCAATTATAACACAATGAAAAAATAGCAACGTATTTTAGATCTACAAAATTTATAATATAGTTTTTATAGTTCCGATGAAGGCGTAAGCTGATATAGCTATCAACTATATTTTAACACGGTGAAAAAATAGCAATGTATTTTAGTTCTACAAAATTCTGTATTTTGTAAATTTTGTAGAACTAAAATACATTGCTATTTTTTCACCGTGTTATAATGGAGTTCTACCAAGTGAATGCCAATTCAATCAATAAACTATATTTTAAATAATTAAAAATAATTTTTTTTATTACTTATATCCACAATATTTTTTTTTGATCAGGACCGGTTTCGCTCATCGCGAGCATTACCCGCACTAACATTATCAACCCGCAATGAACGAAACCGGCCCTAATAAAAAAATATATATTGTGAAAATAAGTACTAAAAAAATTATTTTTATTTGGTGATTTTAGTGACAGTTAACACCTTAAAAGTGATATCAGTTATATATCTCATAAATTTTGTAGAACTAAATCACATGGCTATTTTTTCACCGTGGGATTTATGTATCAAATTTGAACTGTTAATTTGTACGATTCCACATGTTTTGTCATTGACGACCCGGTTTTCGTCTTTCGGCATCTTCAGGTATTCTATCACATGGCTGCAACAGAAATCGACGTAAAATAAACAGTTAGCATCGTATATATACTAAAGCTATTAACTACAGGAAAACACTTACCCCTAGGCAAGCAGTAAATTACAGCTAAAACAAATTTTACAATATTAATCTAATAATAATTAACACTATGATAATTTTCATAAACGATGCTGTTAATGAGTCATTCTTGAAAGGTTTTTTTCAATTAATATCAGTCAACTAGCTTTAAATATAAATGTTTTTTTTAATAATATATAAATGGATTTGTGTATATTTTATTTAAAAAAAAGAACACAGTATGGATACACAAAGAGTTATAAAGGAGTGTCGTCCCGTTAAGATGAAAGTGAGCTTAGTGGTGAGTGTGTCGCGCGACCCGAACCCGCGACCTTTCCTTGCATAACCATCATCTCTTCACTAAGTATTATATGTACCCGCAAAGTCACTTTACTACTCGCCCAAACAGATTTGTGATCGCATGACCGCATTCTCCGCGAAAGTCGACTAGCCGTGGCACACTGCATACTTCGACTCACTGCGTCGTCGTAACGATTCCTCCTTCTAATTTATGATAATTTAGTGTAAGTCATATTTTATAATAATGTTAAATAATCGGCTATAACGACATTATAACGATTGCGCGAGATGCGTAAACCGTGTAACGTAACAAAACATTCATAATCCTATCGTTTAGATTAAACAATAACTAATCACTGTTAGCGCTTGGGAAATTTGATTATTTTTACAATTCACTCTGAAGGTTTTAAAAGTTTTTTTTTTTTTTAATTAGCCTTTATTTGTACTGTATTATTTGATAATGCTTACGATATCCAAAACTGGTCCTGATATAAAAAAAATTAAGTCTTAGATATAACACTTAGCATTGTGTTTTTATTATTTAATAATGATTGTTTATAGTAAACACTTTAAAAGTGACTGTTGAGAATCACAACATAAAATTTCAATGAAAGAAACCTATCATTTTTAACTGTCACTTCTTGATGGAAAGGCATGATATTTTAATTACAATAATAAAAACATATTTTTTAGTATTTATTTCCACAATATATTTTTTGATTTCGGTTTCGCTCATCGTGAGCGTTATCAACTGATAGAATACAATTTACTATCAAGTCTTTTTATAAAACAAAATTCGAGTTAAAGGTAGCAGGTATACAAAACCATAGTTTCAAGAACCATGAAACAAATTACAGGAAATCATACAATATTGATACAAATAAAGTAAATTAGTATAAATATTCAATGTTCACAATCAATTATTAAGAATTTTATTAAATTAAGGTAAATCAATAATCCATAAGGTGCCCTGAACAATTAAGGAAGTGAGGATTAATTTTTACAAGTGTCTTTATTTAACACTAGTGAGCATACGTTGCTGTGCCACTCAAATATAGTGAACTACTGAAACTGTACTACTCACTACGCAAAAAAATCATTCAATCAAAGATTTTATTCGAAAACTAAGTCTAGCTTAAAAACAATCGATGGTTTGCAAAATGTCATTAAAAAATTTATAAAATTGGAATTTGAATCGTTACAGATTTGTACGATTCCACATGTTTTGTCACTAACGACACGGGTTTCGCCTTTCAGCATCTTCAGGCATTCTATCACACGGATGCAACAAAACATCTGGAATCGTTAAAAGTTTTAACAATTCAAATTTGATATTGAAATTCCATCAAGCACCTTCAGTATATATCATACATTAAAAAATTTGAATTGTTACAACTTTTTTCATCCGTGTGTTAGAATGCCTAAAGATGCCGAAAGGCGAAACCCGGGTCGTTAGTGACAAAACATGCGGAATCCTACAAAGTTTTAACAATTTAAATTTGATATTGAAATTCCATCAAGCACCTTCAGTCGATATCATAAAAAAATTATAACCTTAAATTGTAACAGTTTCACAGAGGTGGTATATAAGTACATATTTTAAATGCTAATATTTCTTGATTAGATTCAAAATAATCGAATTGTGTGAGTACTTTTTTAAAAAAAGATTTCATTCGAAGAAAACTTTATTCCAAAATCAAATTTATTTTATAAACAATTGATAGTATGCGAAATGTCATTCTCAAAGTTTTACATGGTCGACAGTTTTGTGGAGGCTTTCTTAATGGTTATAAAAGCTTTTCATGTGATTGTAGTAATCCAGAAACCTTCGTGGGGTATTTCATAGGTTTCAAACATTTTCTATCCTAATTATAGCAAAATGTAAAGGAGATACATACAAAAAAACCTTTATTTATATATACATGTATGGATAAATTTAGATTATTTTGGACAAATCAAACTTAGGAATGAAGCTTAAAAAATGCTTTTGATTCTGCAAAGTTGAAAAATCAAATCAAGCCAGGCCAAGCTTAATCAAACAACTACAACTTAACAAATTATTATTAATGTAATGTAATATTTTCTGGATCTTAAACATGAATATTTTTCCACGTGGGTCGTTCGCCTACATTAAATTTAAAAGTATTTTCCTATATTGATTATTTATGGAATTTGTATCGGCGTTAATACTGATTAATATAAAGTAAATACTATTAATTATTGAGGAATTCTGTATAATTGGTCATAAAAAAAAAAGAAATAATCAGTAAGCAGCTACCGAATGTTGCAAGATGAAAATAATATTTTAATAAAATAACTAACTAAGTATACAAACAAACGATGTAAACGTTGCATAAGCAAATTGCCCACATTTGTATTATATATTGAATTCTCGTTATATTAAAAATTAAATTCCATTAAGAGAACGTTTACATCGGTTGACAATGCGATGAATATGTTTTTCATCGTTTACGTGTTTTAAGTGAATATAGGGTTGCCAATATGAAAATTAAAATGTGTATAATATTATTAACATAATACACTTGGAAGTTGTTTTAGAAATTGTGTTCGTGAATTATATTATTTTCGATGGTTTCGGCGGTAACGTGAATTATATTTTTGAAATTAAGTTTTTATGTTTCTTAAAATTGAGCCTCTCGTACAGAGCAATATCAAATACTATGCATGAATTCGATATTGGTGTGATGTCGAAGTTGCAATAATGTTGTATACGGTTGCGTTGTAAACAAGATCAAACTTCAGTTGGAACAGTTTAATATATTGATTTTTCCAGGCCTGTAGTCAAGTGGTCAACGTCGCTGAGAATGGCTACGGTGTCCACAGATTTAGATCTTTCAAAAGACAGGTCTATCTACACACACTTACTTTGTTCGAAAAAAGGCGTCCGACTACGCAAAAACCACTTTTGTGCTAAAAATATGATACACCCAGTCCTTTTTTTACACGAATTCGATTATACGCGATTTTTTTGGACGGCACCGTTACACTTTTTTACGCGTTTCACTCGTTTTTACGCGATTATTTCCCCATTTGTTTTAAAGAAGAAATTTATATATGATGCTAGGCATGTAAGTTTCATTGTTTTTTTAAATAAAAAAATATGTGTATTTTTAAAACTTTATTTTGTAAAGCATTCCATTTTTTTAAATACACATAAAATTGCCAAATGTTGACAAATGTATCGGATATTATGCGAATTTATGTTTTAGGGTGTGTAAAGAAATATAATGCAATTGCGTATCAAGATTGCGTATCATATCAAGAATCTCTCAGCAAAATTCAAGATTTTGAGCTAGAGTCCGAGCAAAATTCAGATTCATGAAAAATTCAATACTTTCGTTCAAAAAATCGCAATCGATTACATTTCGCAACCAGCAGCAAATAATTCATATAAGTCTCATTATATTTTTAAAAGCAATAAAGACATGAAAATATATTTTTTTTTTGCACGAATTTTAAAGAGCAAATTTTGGTTTTTCATACATTTCTGGTACTTTTTTACGCGATATTTTGATTTTTGGAACCAATTTATCAAATCGTATCAAAGTTGTGATTTTTTACGCGCCTTTTTCTGGAACCAATGTATCGCGTAAAAAAAGGACTGGGTGTATATTCAAAGTCCATATCGCACGCCTGCAATAAAAGATTCACAATTCATAATATACCATTTACCTTTACCATTACCTAGATCACAAATGTAGAAACCTATCATTTAAAATAATGTTATTTCAATATACATCAATTTACCTTTAGATATTTAATTTATAAAATGACTGTGTTGCTATATAGTGACATTGTAATCGTGAATATCGTCAAATTTTGTCTTGTGTAAGTTTTTCGGGAGCTTTGCTTACAAAACTACAACATTACCGAACGTACGTAAAAATTCGTTACATTATGTATTCTTTCATTGTTCTTAATTGTTACATTGATACTAATTTAAATCTCAAAACTGTAAAATTTGAGAAGTGAAACTTTTATTTTAGGGGTGCGAAAATGCTGACAAAAATATGATAATATTTTGTTTTGTTAAAGATAACATTGTATTTTTAAACCTATTTATAGATAATTTATTAACATGTTTCCCTGGTTTGCTTTTTCGGTTTTGGGTAGGTAGAGGAGGTATGAAAGAAGGTTGAAATACTGTTTTGGCATACCACATTAATTTAATATACACTCAATAAATGACCGCAGTCTTAAAGCACATATTCTGCACGCTTATCCGAAGAGATGGTAATTTATTGAAGAGCCATATGCATGAGGCGCTTTGTCGCATTCTTAACCCATCGAAGGCGAGGAGCTTTCGTTTAGACATACATTATACATCCATGTTTCTTATCCCGCTACGAAAGCCTTTTGATTGTATATATATATTAATTAAAAAAGCAAAGAAAACGTTAACTATTTTTGGTTACCTATCAATTTGATAAAACGTTTATGTCGTCAAAATTGTACTACGAAAGAGTTAAATACGAGTGACTTAATAATGCTTTTTCGTAATGACAGTTCATTTCAATGACCTTTTGAGTAGTGAGAATAAATTTTCGTCTATTAATTGTGTCATCCAGTACACGTAGCCATTCTCATACATTTTTTTATCGATTATTACAATTTTCCGAATGTATTTAAAAGTGTTTTTTAATTATTTTTTATTTCAATTAAACAAAAGAGTTTCAAATTTGAATTGTTACAACTTTGTACGATTCCATATGTCTTATCACAAACGTCCCGGGTTTCGCCCTTCGGCATCTTCAGGTATTCCATCGCATGGATGCAACAGAACTGACGTAAAACAAACAGTTAGCATCGTATATATAATATATTAAAATCATAACTAGTAGAACAGAAATAGTTCTGACGATAGTGTGAGCCGAAATAGCTATCAACTATATTTTTTAAAAATAATTTTGTAGAACTAAAATACATTGCTATTTTTTCACCATGTTATAATGGAGTTCTACCAAGTGAATGCCAATTCAATCAATAAAAATCATTATTAACTGGAATCTACTTACCAATAGGCAAGCAAAAGATTGCAGCTGAAAATAATGTAACAATATTAATCCAATAATAATTATCTATGATAACCTTCATTAACGATCTTGCTAATGAGTTGTCGTTATTGAAATCGGGTTTTCAACAAATTTAAATCAAGTAATCAAATTATAAATGTGTCTTCTTTTATTTAAAGGATAGCTAATATGAAACATCTAGTGATGAGACATAAGAATTATCGTCATGAGATTGTCGATTCATTGAACCGATCTCACGTAAAGGGTGCAACAAGGGGGAGTTGGGAAGATTGAGTTGATCGTTAAGAATGAAGTTTGAATTTAATAACAGGCCTCTATTAATTTCTAAAATCTCCTGATAGAACAGTTTATGGTCCCCCGTGTTATGATGTAACAATTGAACTCCATCGTCCGCGTCAAACGAATGTACCTCCGAAAGGGAAAGAGTTTTGTTAAAGGGTTCATAAATGAAATAAACTCTATAGTCATGTTATATTGAGCGAAATCATTGCTGCTCGGCCCCAACATGAAATAAACGTCAAAAGAGAACCAATTTTTGACAGACAAACGCAATACTAAACCGAATGAAAAGTAAAACCTACTAAATAATTATTTTAAGTTTATAACGAATTATTTAATTTGTAAGTTTATTAATCTAAGGAATAATCACAAATGCAAATAATAAGTAACATTTAATATATAATCGAAGATTCCAAGACGAAATTAAAATACTTTGATATTTTTGTGCTAAGCAAAAATAATTAAAATTTATAAAACAACGTCATTTAATAAAACAATCAGTCACTAATCTGAGATATTATGTAAAAGTTCACTGCAATAAAAGTATTTATAACATTGACTGAACGAGCTTGATAGAATTTCAATATCAAATTTGAATTTTTAAAACGTTCTACGATTTCACATGTTTCGTCATTTCTGTTGAACTGGTGTGATAAAATTCCCGAAGATGCCAAAAGGCGAAACCCGGGCTTCAGTAAAAAAAAAAAAAAAACATCGAAAAAAAATTCAACAATTTAAAATTTATATTTTTATTAAGTCATACCTTTCCAAACTGTTTAATTAAATCAGTTATTTGACTTCTCGATAAACACTTAACGTACTTCTCAATAAACACTAAATACTTAATTTAGAAATTAAAACGTCCAGTGTCTTATAAGTCTAATTATCTCATCTCTTAATTTGTGAAATAAACCTTATATTTCACTCAACCCAAAAAACAACTGGTAAAATATTCACACATTTTAACAAATATTTAATTTATTTATACCATGACCCGTTAAAATGCATTTAACGATACAAGCAAAAGAATGATATTAAAAAAATGCAATTGTTCCGTTTATTTCTACTAGAAATAGACATATCTTAACATTTACGACGCTAAAAAACGTTTTTTTTTAATTTCCATAAAAATTGTCTACGTCAGACTGCCGTATGATATTTTTAATTGAATATAAAAAAAAAAAATTTTTTTTATAAAGTTTGGTTTATAAAAAAGCTAAGAATATATCAATAGGAAGATTTTATGAATAATACAATGTTTCGAAACAAAAATTAATTGAATTAACAGAGAAAGAAGAGCGACGACTTTTTTTTTGAAATTTGAATTTCGGTAAATTAATTTATTGCTTTTGCATTTGACATATTTGATATTTGAACATGTGTTCAACTCCTAATAATCAAATCTATAAATCAAACTGATTTATCGAGTAAACAAATCTGTAAAATTCTTCAATATATTGTCGATTGCATGTGACGCATAAATAACACAATAAGTTTACTATGTAGTTTTAGTTTTTTTTTTTACTTTCGCACGAGTGTCGTCGTGTGTTGCGTAATTAAAAGAAAAAAATTCCGTTCGCTATAATAAAGATTCTAAGATCGTTTGCAATAGTTAATGCAATCGAAAAATCGTCCGACGAGATTGAAATCAACATGCCTGTGATCAGATTGATTCAGGACTGATTACAGTTCAGAACGTATACATGAAGAGATTTAATTTCGTGCCTGGGGATTTGATGTAATAAGCTTGTCTTTGGAGAAAAAATTGACGTGTTTTTTCGATGTCTGATTTATATTGGTTGGTCGCAATGTGAATAACAGTAATTTTTTACAGAGCTCTTCTAAATAAAAATGCTTTAAAATTATGTTATTGATTTTCTTAGACATATTATATTATAAAACACTACAGAGGGATTAAATTATGATTTTTGGGTAAATTACCATATTGTTGATACTGCTTGTCAATTTGTAATTAGAAACATGCATAACTATAAAATTTTATTCGAATAGTTTTAAAGTTAATAAATATAATGCAGCGAAAGTGTATTTTAAGTGAAAATGCATTTTCGCTTTTGAAAATATGGCTTACTCATTCAGACAACGAAAATGTTAAAAAATAAATTTTTAGTGTTAAACTTCTTTTTTTATGATATCGACTGAAGTTGCTAGATGGAATTTCAATGTCAAATTACAGAATGCCTGAAGATTTTGAAAGGCGAAACCCGGGCCATTAGTGACAAAACATGAGGAATCGTAAAAAGTTGTAAAAATTCAAATTCCATATGTTTTGTCATAAAACTACAAAGTCATTCTTTCGGCATCTTCAGACATTCTATCACCACTATCGTTAGTGACAAAACATTTGGAATTCGACAAAGTTTTAGCAATACACATGTTAAAATGCCATCAAGAACCTTCAGTTGATATCAAAAAGTACCGTTTTATTTAATCACGGGAACTATCTAGTAATGTGTTTTATAATTCATTTATTCGAGCAACTCTTCTAAGCTTCTTGTAATATAATATTAGAATTTACGTCATGAGATTGTCAATTCATTGAACCGATCTCACGTAAAGGGTACAGCAATCATTGAGAATGAAGTTTGAATTTAATAACTGGCCTCTATTAATTTCTTTAATCTCCTAATAAAATAGTTTATGGTCCCTCGTGTTATGATGTAACAATTAAACCGTTTCATCCGCGTCAAAACACAAATTCAAATTTGATATTTAAATTCCATCATATACCGTCAGTCGATATCATAAAACATATGGAATTCAACATAGTTTTAACTATAAAAATTTAAAATGATTCTGTTAACTCTGTTGTGTAAATTGAATTGAAAACTGTACGCAATTAATTTGAATAAAACGCCTTTCCACTGAGAACAGACAGTTAATATCGAATGAAAAATTTATCTTGCTGTGTTTTGTTATGTAAGAACATAATCTTCTATGAAACTATTGTAAATATTACTTTAAACTTCGATGATTGAGGACCGTTTTGATACAACACGCAAATATTCATTTTGAAACAATACGTAATAAAATATAAAGTAAAATGTCGCTTTTGATGGCGTGGGCGTAATCGCTATCTCCAAATCTGTTGAAGTGAGTTTGTTGTTTTCAGAGCGAGAAGATCAGCGAACAACCACATCCGGGTTATCGCCAAATCGAGAAGACATTATTGTTTTTTATGATGCTAACTTTAATAAATAACTTGAAGATGTGTCCAATGTCCTAAAAGATGGATGAATATATATCAAGACTGACTTTGTTAATAAATGATTTTGAAATTTAATACAAAAATAACATTTTTTTTTAATCCGTGTCTGTTACCAATATCTTCTTCTGATTGGAGGTATTTCTATTAAGTTTTTTTTACAACAATTTTTAAAATGTTAACTGTGACTTTTTGGTGGAAAGACATAATATTTGAAATTTGAATTGTGACAAATTTGTATGATTCCACACGGATGTAACAGAACTGACTGACTGTCAGTTCTGTTGCATCCGTGTGATAGAATGCCTTAAGATGCCGAAAGGTGAAACCCGGGTCGTTACTGATAAAACACGTGGATTCGTACAAAGTTGTAACAGTTCAAATTTGATATTGAAATTCCATCAAGCACCTTCAGTCGATATCATAAATTACATAATACTTTAATTAACAAAACTCTCTTAATGTGTTAACTGTCACTTCTTGAGATAAAGGCATGATATTTAAAATTTTATTAAACACTTTTCTAGTACTTATTTCCACAATATATTTTTTGATCAGGATCGATTTCGCTCATCACGAAAATTGTCCACTGAATGTGTTTTTATTATTGAAAATACCATGCCTTTCCATCAAGAAGTGACAGTTAGCACCTTAAGACATGACTATTTGAGCGAAACCGGTCCTGATCAAAAAAAATCCTTTACGATCAGGCCCAATTTCGCTCATCGCGAGCATTAATGTTAATTCAGTCGATAATTTTCGAGAGGAGCGAAACCGGTTTTAATCATAAAATGGTAATAAAAAAAAAGTTTTTATAATCGAAAATATTTGCTTGTTTGTCAGTTTCTGAACGTTTATTTAACGAAGAGAATAACGTTAGGGATAGGTCAGGACAATTGATGAACTATCCGCAAACTCTACGCCTTGTTTCTAGGATCGGATGGGCGGTAGGTATTTTTAGACATCTCAAACACCCATGCCTTTGAACAGAATTGATGAGTCGATTAATAAAGCTCCGTTTGTAGCATGATTCAACACCGTGAGATCCGTCATGGAAATATGAAGGAAACATATGATTTACAATATTAAGTGAGACGGATTGATGGAATTAAAATATAAAATTTTATTTGCTTAAAAATTTTACAATTTCCCATGCTTTATCACTCGCGTCCCGTTTTTCCTTGTTTGGCATCTTCAGTCCTATTGTCAGTTTTAACATATTGCATATGTGATAGAATCTCTGAAGATACAGAAAAGTGAAACCTTGATCGTAGGTGACAAAACATGTGGAATCATACAAAATTTGAACAAAAAATTCGGATTTGAGAAAAAATATTGTTAAAACTAATAATCAATCGTAAATTTTTGAATATATTTAATGTTTAGTTTCAAACTTTACCCAGCTCTTTATACGAGAAAAATACTGTGAGAAATTGATTCATAATGAGTTTATTTAACAAGACTTATTGCTTTTCATTAACATTAAGCTCAGTTATGCATACATCTTTAAAATCCCATTTTGCTAAAGCTTTTATGAGAAAAGCGCGAATATTTTTAGTATACAATATGCGATTATTTAGCATATTTTAGTAAAACCTTACCGCCTTATATTTTCATCATGTTTTTAAAAGGATATTTAATAATGAAGCAGGCTTCAACTTTATTACAATACACCTAATAATAATTTATTACAGGAAATATCATGCTAGCGATCGTGGGCACGGCTATGTGAAATATTTTTACCTGGAGTAAATCTCGATTGAAATTCCGAACAAGTCATATGTGATTTAAAAAATTTAAAGCATCTTGTTTCCCGGCTATTATAGCCTTAATATCTTTTTTTTTTAATAAATCTTAATATAATCTTAATAATCTACGTTTATCGATCTTGTTTTCTTTTGTCAGTGACCGCCTCATCTTATATTTGAATTTTGCAATACAGAAAATTTTGTCTTTCTGAAAATAAAAATTTTGTGTTAAATATAGCTCTAAGTTTTGTATAATGAACATTATATGTAATATATACAAATATTAAAAAAAAAATACTAAATTTCTTTAAATCTTCCGAAAAACTCTTGTTTCTAAGTCGACGACAATTATCATGAAAATAATATTTATTTAATAGCTTTTAATTAGTATGACTTATTTTCAATATTGTGTGTAATTATCAAACTATAAACATGTGATAGTATACTAGAGAGAGAATAAAACAAATTTATTTGGTTCTAAAGTTTTTTCACTTTTTTATGCAACATATTTATAAAAATAATTAAATATTTTAAAAGAATTTTCACAAATATCACCTATTCTATTAAAAGCAAACATTTTTATTGTAGATATTTAAATTATTTATTATTAAAACGTCATACATGCATACTTAATGATAAATGCATAGAAATATTAGATAAGTAAAACTTAAAATAAAATTAAAACGCGTAATTAATTTATTCGGAGACAAAAACGTCCACCTACAAAATGCCTATTAACATAAATATCCAATAAAATATATCTCAGTATTTTTCATAGTGAACGTATAGATAACTTTTTATGAATTGAAAATGGAACGTTATCTAACGAGCATTTTTTGTTTTGAATGAGTTATGTGGGAAAGTTTAAGATTTTTTAAATTATGAATCAAAATTTTGTTCTGAT
Organism: Himalopsyche japonica; assembly: GCA_028555115.1. NCBI lineage: Eukaryota > Metazoa > Arthropoda > Insecta > Trichoptera > Rhyacophilidae > Himalopsyche > Himalopsyche japonica. The sequence goes on along the minus strand of JAHFWJ010000508.1, from coordinate 57,442 downwards.
AATCATTATGGGTAAATTTGGCCATATTTCCAAAGTTTATATGCAAAGATAAAATTATAAAAAATACATTATATGTTATCTAAAAAAATAAACTACGAACATAATTTTAGATTGCAAAGTCACATTAATAAATGATGAAATTTCTTAGTAAAAAGTATTAACACAGTTCAATTAAATTCAAGTCATATTCTTAACCCTCTGATTGCTAACGTCTCAACTGTTGAGACGGCTGCGTCTTGATAGTTGATACCCAAAAATATATGAATTAACAGTGGCTAAAACCTTCTTGTACTCGCTAATTTTGGAGTGGATGCATTGCTCAATTTATCCTTTCAAAGTCAATAAGATCGTTTCAAACCAATATTATTCAATATATTTTTGAAAGAAATTTTTGAGGCGTTGGAATATCCTTTTAAAAGCTCAGCAGTGAACGAATTAATGACCAACTTAATCTTCCCAATTCCTCCTAGTTATATCTTAACACGAGAATGGTTCAAGGAGCCGACAATTTCATAAATTAAATTCTTATATTACATCACCTAATGTGTAATTCCCACCGCTACCCATCAATTTAAAATAAGTAAGTATATCTTAGTTTAAAATAACCCATTTTTAATATAGTTTAAATCTCGTAGAACAAAAATACATAGCTATTTTTTCACCGTGTTAAAATAACGTAATTCTATTTCAGCGTTAGTTGATTATGAATTGTTGTAGAATCCTTTCACCAAAGACTCCTTAACAGTATTTAGTGTTAATACAACTTACCACAGGCATTGTATTGTTATTGGTATTATATTAAATTAACATTATTGAAAGTTTTTTATTAGGACTATTCCTGGAATTCCTGTTGTATATAATGGATGCAAACTGTTTTCTGACTGTCATTTATATTGCATCCGTATGACAGAATGCGTTTTCAAAGCAAAACTAGCGTTGCGAGTGTGACAGCAAAGTTTCATTTAAAAAATCCATTAAGCCGCTTCAGTGGATATCTTAAATTGTTTTTTGTATCATTTGACTTTAACAACCATGGTATTCTCAAGTAAATAATAAATTGTAATCTTTTTTAATAAATCGACGAAGGAATAAAGCGAAAAAAATAGTTATGAAATCATAAATACCGAGCTTAACTTGGAATTTGTTAAGGAAAGCAGCCAACTGGGATCAGCTTATTGTTTGAAATTAAAATATCATATGTTTTCTGTGTTTTTTATATTTTATATTATTTTTATGCAGTCTTGAACAGTCCATAGACTAGTGAAGAGTCGATCATCAACCTGCGACTTTCAAATGTTGACATTATTTTTTTTTTTTTAATTATTTTCTTTTTTACAAAATAACACGCCAAAGTATCATCTTTATATATTATTAAACAAGAGAAACGAGAAGTCAAAACTGTTTTTATAATAATTTATGATGTCTGAATCGAGAATTGCCTTCTCGTCATCTTAATAATATGTTTAAAATATTGGCATACTATAAAAACGTCAAGTTGCTGCCATTCGTCAAAGACGAGCGGAAGTGAAGTGAAGATCACGACCGTTGATTGGTTTGAAAATAAGCTCACCAATTCATTTCTACATTCATGTTTGATCTTCCTTTTCAGATCGAATTGACTTCTGACTCAAATAGGGTCGAATGCGAGACGTGAAAGCTCGCCGATTGAATAATGCAGTGTGCATATTTTTGCTGATCTTTACATCGAAAACAAAAGCTACAATCTTCATAAAATTCTTTAACACATTCCGGGTCGTTCTAATAAGCACTGTCTTATATAAATTGAGATTACGCCAATCAATTGCTTGCAAATATGGTGCAGTATTTTTCATATACAATCACAATATTAAGCAGATTTTTTACATAAACAATATTTTATTGAGTCCGACAAAATTCGAGCAAAATGTAAGCCTTTACTTTTTTAACTACAAATATACAATTTGAAATTATTGCGTTTTTTATATGATTGTGTTTTACCAGATATATAAACTAAAAAACCTAATTTAAGTTTTGGAGGATAGCTTTTCAATAGATTAAATATAGTAAAAATTATAAGATTTAAATTAATACGAATCCAAAAGCGTTTCTGTTATTTAAATTTAAATTCATTACTTTATTGTATTATTTGGTGTGCTACCAGACAAAGTGAAACATGTATTAATCATTATTTATACTAAAAATGAACTTCCACGAAGTTACCGCCGCATTGTTATTTATTATATTTAAAAAACAGTGTTTCTCAACTGACAGGTAACAATTAACATTTTTCATACAAATATGACTTAAAAAACGAGGAATTATCCTTATAACATATATTAATCTCTTAAATGTAGAGTTAATTTTATTGCTTAGCTGAGAATTTTGTCATTACAAAATGATTTTTTTTATAGGTGTATAATTGAGTAAGGTTTGTAAAATAATTGCACTGCATGACACGCATCAAGTATTTTGATGAAGGGAGTGAAATGTTCCAGGTATATTTAATATTATTTTAAAATAACATTTTTTTTATTATTTTATTTTTATCTAAATACGGCTCTGTAAAAGCTGAACCGACGACCACCATCAATAACATCTTGTCTGACAGTCAAAATCAAATATCTCCACTTCAGCATTGAAGGCATATCGCCATTTCAAGAAATCCCATTCAGCCAGTGTTCATGACAATCTACGCCATTGTTATGTAAGGAGCTATAAATCAAAACAAAAAAATTAAGTGAGTACTTTACTCGGCCGGTACATACATACGATAAATAATAATACTATTACCAGAACATCTTCCAAAAAGAGAAAACTCCAAAGTAATTTATTTAATAGGCAAATGCATGTTACATAAATTAGCTGGCCACATAATGTCACAACCTCACAGCCTCATAATTAAAATAATAAAATTTTCGATATATGTACACACTGAAGAACGCTATACAGTTCATGTATGATAAGGAAGAGAAACATCTTTGAATGTTCAAATTTAGAATGCTTTTTTTTTTTAAGTAAAGTACATTCTACACCACATAATTAATTCATTTTATTATTTTTCTGAAAATATGAACATCAAAAAATTTCAAAACCGTTCCATATTGTTTTTGTAAGATAATTGCTTTACAACATTAGTATTAATTTAAAAAATCAACTAAGAGTACTAGATAATATTTCAATATCAAATTTTAATTACATATTTTGTCACTAACGATCCGGGTTTCATATTTCGGCATCGTCAGGAATCTTCACATTAGAAATGTTCATCCAGCTAAATTGTCAAACTTTTGTATACTATCACCACATTTTCTGTTGCTCACGAGTCGGATAACTCCTTTTGGCAATCTAGTATATGGTTGCCCTCTAATTAATCGTATATCTATAGGACATATAATCAAAAAATAAACTGCAGTTATCTTTTAAAGTTTTAACTATAATTTGTTGATGGAAAGGCATGATATTTTAAATAATAAAAACGCATTTTTACTACTTATTTTATCAGCACCGGTCTCACTCATGGCTAGTATAATCAACTGATTTTAATTATTTATAAAATAACAAATTACAAACAATTTCAACTACATATTTTGAGTTCAACTTAGCAGGTGTACAAAGCCATGGGCTTGAGAACTAAGAAAAACAACAAAAACAAATAAAGTAAATTAATCTAAAAATGAAATTTTTACAATCTATTTTTAATAATTTATGTGAAACCGTAGATAAGCGTCTGGAAAAATATTTAGAAATGCACGATGATTGAACGATTCAAATTTAATATATGAATTCTATCAAACATCTTCAGTTAATATATATCAATCAGCAAACTATTCCATTAATAAGAATGGTTAATGGTGAAAGTATAAAAATTTATTAAATATATATACCTCAGGAAATAATAAAAATATTTTAATTAAAAAATAAATAAGATTTTAAAAATACACACAATTCCATTACTAATATTTAATTACTATTCGAAAGTTCTTTTTAATATCAGATCCTCTTTCCATTTTAAATAGAAAGAAATAATCATTAACAACATTTTTTTATACTTTATAATTTAATCAATGTATTTTATAAATAAATAATATTACCAATTGCAAGTGGTGCATAATATTATAATTAGAATTACAATAAAACTATTAGCAAGGTACATGTTGTTAATTATTTATGGTGGCAATTATCAAAGAACAATAACACGGTGGAAAAATAGCAATGTATTTTAGTTTTGCAAATTCTGACGATGGCGTAAGCCGAAATGGTTGTCAACTATATCTTATAAAAAAAGCTGTAGAACTAAAATACATATTTTAATCGTGTTATAATGGAGTTCTTCTAAGTTAATGTCAATTCAATTAATAAGAACAATAATGTTCACTTCCTCCTTCCACGTTAACCCAAAAGAATGGTTTCCTACCCCTAATATTGCCATAACGTAAAATTATTATAATTTATGATATCGACTGAAGGTGCTAAATGAAATTTTGATATCAAAGTTGCATTGTTGAATACAGTGAATAAATAGTACCGTATTGTTGTTCGAAAAAATTAATAAGGTATTGAGTTGATAGTCTCATCAAAACTAGTGATGAGGGCGTAAACAGAAATAGCTATCGATTGGCAAAAAACAAAAAATGTTTACAATACGACACGGTGGCCTCACTATTTTATATATATAAAATAATAAAATACTCACAGATCGAGGTAAATTTATCAACAATCAATGTCACCACCATCAAGAAAGCTTTATGCATGAAGAACCACAAAAGAACACATCCATAAAAAAAAGACTAAAGATGATGCCAAAATCTGGGTATTGCATTAAAAATAATTAGACAATAAGCCACCAAAAAAGCTATCAACTATATATAACTAGTATACGTGGCTATTTTTCATCGTATTACAATGGAGTTCTATCAGATAATCGCCAGTCGAATCAATGAAAAGTTGAATCTTTTCCATGTGATATAATGCATGAAGATGTCGAAAGGCAAAATATGTGGAATCGCACAAAGTTTCAACAGTTAAAATTTGTAAAATAATAAAAAAAATAACAAAGAATGCCAACCGTATAGAAAAAATCTAAAAAAAAGTGACCAACGTTCTAGCAGATCGATTGGAATAAGATGGTTATCAATATGTTGTAATATTTTGCTGAATATAAATTAAAAAAACTATAATCACATTCAAAAATCTTTCAGATTATCATAAATTCTTAACCTATACGGTGATTTTTTTGTAACCATGCTAATATAGATTTTAAAACAATTATTCCTCTAAGTTTCGAACGAAAATGTTGACAGTGAAAAATATCAACGATTTTGTAATAGAAACATCGATGATACATATAGCAGAAAAACGACATTGATGTTTCACAAAGAGTTACAAAATGATACATAAGAAATTAAGTAATTTATTTGTGAACCATTCTTGTTTTCATTTGTGTAAATTTGCATTCGAGCGCACAACGCAATTTTGTGAAATTTTTTTTTTACATATACATAAAGTTGTGAGATTGATTTTATTTGTACACATTTATAATCTGTTTACGCTTATCGACACTATTACAAATTGTTGGTTCGATAAAAAGAGTCGAGTGAAGCGGTGGGGTGAGCTAGACCGGTCACGACTTGACCCAGTAAACAGGCCGGGGTCTCGGGTCAAATTCTCCGCGAAACTCTGAACGCTGTCTAATCTTTCAATCCCAATAAAACACGGGAATGTGTCCAAACATTTCGTCTGCTGTCCATCAAACGGATTTGCACAATGCCACACTATTATCACGGTACGTAGGCACACCATAAAGTGTTTCACATAAACTGGGACTGTATTATGCGACTATTTTATTTAATTGATTGAATTGACATTCACTTGGTAGAACTCCATTATAACACGGTGAAAAAAACAGCAATGTATTTTATTTTATCAACTATATTTTTTTTTAAATAATTGTGTAGAACTAAAGTACATTGCTATTTTTTTCACCGTGTTATTTTATTTAATTTTAGTAGTAAATATTTACATTAGAAAGTATTCAAAATATTCACTTACACAAGTAATAAAGTCACATTTATGGTATTATCTCTACAATATATTATATATATGATCAGGTATTCGTGTGAAACCGTTCTTAATCATAAATACATTTTAGAAATACTATTAAAATGTGCGTCTTTATTACCTAAAATATAATGCTTTTCCGCGAAGATGTCGAAAGACAAAACCCGGTCGTTAATGACATAACATGTGGAATCGTACAAAGTTTCAACAATTGAAATTTGACATTGAAATTCTATTAAGCACCTTCAGTTGATATCATAAATTATTTTTCTATATAGCTCCATTATAACACGGTGAAAAAATAGCAATGTATTTTATTTCTACAATTTTTTTTATAAGATATAGTATATAGATAAAATAACGAATAATATTTTTTCAGTTCAAGTAGAAATTTCATGAGCTTACTTAATTGACTTTTTTTGCAATCCTTATTGATTGTTTTACTGTGTATTTCTTGAATTTTTATATTTAAATATATTAATATGTTACGGTGCAAAAGAAATGAATTGATAATTTGTAGATTTTGTACCGTGTAGTTATAAATAAATAAATATATAGCTATTTCGGCATAGTTCTGAAGATGACGTGAGCCGAAATAGCTATCAACTATATCTTATAAAAAAAATTGTTGTACTAAAATACATAGCTATTTTTTCACCGTGTTATATTAATTGATATTTTTATCAATAAATTCTGAGCATTAGACATGCAAAAAAAATAATATTTAAATATTTTTATTTAATAAAGTTTCAGAGAAATGGAGAAAGGTGTCACTGGCTTCAATATAGGCTAATAAAAGTAATATAGCACATAAGAATTAAACGTTTCAACATTGTCCACTGACAATGTGACGCATAGTGACTAATAGTGGTGTAATCTCAATATAAGTTTTCCGATGAATATCATCATTACATCTGTTTTTGGCTCCAAAAGGTGAGACAATTTTTTGATATCCTAAACATTTAATTAAATGCATCAATTTAATAACAAAATTATTATATTGGTAAATTTATAAAATTATATTGGTATTAGACACGTCAAATTAAATATCCAAAGATAACAATATCGACTACTGTACCACGAATCGATGAACTGTTTCATAATAAAAATTCTGTTTGCTTACAGAAAAAACAGTCGATAATATAATTTGAGAACTACGATATTTAATAGAATGTCCCAGACAAATCGAAACATGTGGTAAATGCACGTATGAATCGATTGGAAATTTATGAGAATAGATTTGCTGATAAGTGTTTATTATGACGTTATGTTTATTGTGAATTATCGCAGAAAGGTTATGTTTACTGTACTACACATATCATTATATCGTCTTTCAATTATACACCAAGCTTAATAATAGGAGTTCTTAGAATTTACCTAAGAAATTACTAAATTAATTTGATTTCAAAATGGCGAAAAGAAAAATTGTAAGAATTGAACACGTATCATAGAATTTTATTGTATAAACTTGTACACACTAAAATAACAAACAGAAACATTTTTAGACATACAATAATTTTAGAACAAAAATTTTAATAAGCAAATAAAGAAATTCGGTGACAATAATACATTTTTAGTGTATTAACTTCTTGGTGGAAAAATATGATACGTTAAATAATTTAATATTGTATATCGTAGATTGTATATCGTATCAATAGATTAATCAAAAACGGTCGATCGATACAAAATTGTACATTTAAACAAACATAATATTTTTTGTAACGTTGAGATAAAAATTAAATCCATATTATTATGAAATGAGTCTGAAGAAATAATTTTCTTAATAATATTAACAAATAGTCATGTTTTTGTTTCAATTTATTTACAAGCAATTTCAAAACGTTAAGCATGTTATCATCGATTTGAAATAATGAAAAGACATTTTTAGTACTATATTTCGGGTTTTGGATCGGCTGGTTTTGCTTACCGCAAGCATTATCAAATGATGATCAATCATATCCAGAACTTTTGATTAATTGAGCAAATTTACGCAAACATAATTGCAATTCTTATGATGAATTGAATAATTTTGCATTATTAAAGATTCTTTTTGTAAGAAGTTTTTTTGAAGTATTTAAGCTTTCAAATGACAGAATATTGAACTTAAAATTATTTAGTTATAAAGATATATAGAGACGGTATGTACCAGCCTTAGCAATATAAAAATGTTCACCCCTTTGATGCCCGTTTCTACGAAGTTTCATACTTAAACGAAAAAAAAAATGAAACGATTATCAACGCATTTTTTGGGATAATCTCAAGACGTTTCGAAACATTTTATAGACAATTATTTCAAAAAAATTACAAGTGGAACAGCATAAGCGTTACTTTATATAAATCCAGCTATAAATATGAGCAATTCATATTATTTTGTCACCTTGTTCGACATTCCATTAATTAGCAATATAATAACATGTAATTTTTGAATCACATCGAGTGGCGTGACTAACCAATTGTAATTGTTTTATTATTTAAAATTTGACGACTGTCGTGACTTTTTAAGCCCACTTCGAAAAGTTTAATTAATTTTTATTTGCCATAACAAGATGTAATCCCAAATGTACTACTTGTTGTCATATAAATGTAATAATATTATATTTTAATATGATCTTTATTTACTTACATTGTAGCCAACAGCTGTTTATATCATCAATTAATTTAGTACCGCTAGCAAAATTTTCAATGAATATATTTATTTATGCATAATTTTTATCGCAAAATCCGCTAATTTGCATTACTTGAAGTACTTATTTTTATTATATAATCACCAAACTAGCATTTGAAATATAAACCCTGACCTTTTCCAAATATTTTTTTCATGACTACCAAGTAACAGTGTCTTTCCTAGATATCAAATAAAAACAGGAATTTTTTAAAAGCAGATATAAAGTAATGCAATTTTGCTATCGGACTTTAATAAGTCGAAAACTTATCGCTTTCTGTATGAAGACACAAAACTTAAAAAATGTAATATCACTCATTCTTGTTGAAACCCAGAAATTTGATAACATGAATGAATGAACGAAATGAAATAATGGTATATCAAACGTATATTCTTCTATACAAAGTTTTTCCTTTGCCAATTTCTCAACTTTCAATGAGAAATATATGATTGCATTTATAAAATTAGTGCAAAAATTCTTCAATGTTTTTGTTATTTGAAATAAACAATTAGATCGACTGGATGAAAATCTGCTGTCGCTTAAAAACGTTTGTTGACATGAATTATGTTATGAATCTTAGTCAATCATTAATCATCAGTTCGGTTGCATCCGTATGATAGAATGCCTGAAGATGTCGAAAGGCGAAACCCGGGTCGTTACTGACAATGGAATCGTTCTAAGTTGTAACAATTCAAATTTAATGTTGAAATTCGATCAAACACCTTCAGACGATATCATAAAAAAAATTAAGTCACATTTTTTTTTAATTTGATTGAAAAAAAAACTGAACCAGTAAATTGTAAGACGAAACAAATGGACTAAACAAAACAAAGACGTCAACTATATCCCACATTAAGTAAATACAAAAAAAAAAGAATTATTAAAAATCTCTGTTTCCACATATCACACGGACGCAACAGATCTGTCAGTTCTGTTGCATCCGTGTGATAGAATGCCTGAAAATGTCGAAAGGCTATGCACGGGTCGTTAGTGACAAAACATGTGGAATCGCACAAAGTTGTAATAATTCAAATTTGATCCGAATTTTATATTCATTTTCCAAGAAGCGCCTTCAGTCGATATCATAAATAATAAACAAATTCAATTTAAGAAAAAAGGTTAAAAAATATCAAAAAATAAATCTCTTCCTAGAGGAAAAAAATAGAAGCCTCGACAAAAAGAATATGAGATTATTTTTGTAAAAAATTATGTTTTGGAGTGTGTTGAATTCCTTTAATTAAAATATAATTGTCGTCAGAATTTGTTCCGAAAATGACGAACATACAGACTATAATCATATACATTTGTTATTCTTCCGAAACTTAAAAAAAAATGATAATCACATCATATTAAATGTAAAACAATATTTTTATTGACGGATCTGTCTATAAAATCTAACTTAATGTAAAGTGCTTAATAGTGCAATGAATAAAATATAGATTTCAATAACAAATTAACCAACTAAATAACATATATTAATATTCAAATGTCGCATAAATTGACCAATTAACTTGTTTCTGAATGTCTTACCGGGAGATCCATTTTTTAGCCGTCAATATAAATAATATGCAAATATCAATAGTTATTCAAATATGCTAGTACCAGGTGTATTCATTTATATTCCGAAACTGTCACTTAAGTGCATATTACATATTGACACATTCACAATACAAAATGCTATGCGTTTATTCAAATTTGTATGTCAAGGATGCAGAAACCTTAAGATGTGAGACATTGTTTTATTTTCTGGGAATTGATTTTTTTAATTTATAAACATAAAACGCCATTTATATAAACAATTTCACAACTTTACACTACACTATAGCTGCTATCGCTCAGTCATTGTTTATTATCAACAGATGATCATATACGATCAAAGACAGTGAATCACGCCAGTCTTGAAGCCGAGTTGTGCTTGTCGAGACCAGAATCCATTTATTTTTATGTTTTCGGCGGTAACTTTGTGGAAGTTCATTTTAATATAAAATTTAAAATAATTGTGTTTGTTTCTTTGTTTATTCCACGTATTGTGTTACTAACTGTGACACGTGTTCCGACTCTTTCAGAGACATCTTCAGACTTACTATCGCAAAGTTTGCTTAAGTAATGAACCAAGATTGATTTTTGACGAATGAACATTTTAAATTATGAAATTACAAATTGGATTTCGGGTTTTTTTCCTTCTAAAGGAACCAAGGAAGGGGTGATAGAATCAAAACAATGCAATCAGGTAATGATACTGATATTATTGAGCTGCAATCAATCGAATTGGGATTTTTCCTTTATAATAAACGCAAGAGAGAGGGTTATAGAATCCAAACAAAGCTAACGAATAAACATATTTTTAATGACGTTAAACTATTACAAACTATTAAACTAATGAGCTGCATTCAATCTGATAGGTTTTTATTTTTATTTTATTGATAAAATAAATAACTAAGCCATTGCGATTTCGTTTACTCGTGTTAATTACATACATTACCTTATTAAAGCTGCTTTTTCAGCGGGATTTTCACTGCCAAACTGGCTTATTTTGACCTCGTATAAGTTGAAAGATATGTGTGGCCAAATGATTTTCTTTTTGAAAATTCAAGGTATTAAAAGTGAACATGTCTAAGATAAAATTAGTAGGATAAAGCCATGTGTTTATTCATAAACTTCAAAATAGACGAGTAAAATAATAAATTAATATAAAAAATGATATGGTAATAAAAAAACTCGAATTGTTGAAACTTTTTACGGTTTTACATCTCGAGCATGTTTCGCACTTTAAAAATACAAAAAACTCTCGTGTTGTTATTCATGATGTCGCTGTTAAAGGAAGACGAATGATATAACTGAACTGAACTGGTGAAATAATTTGAATTTGAAATAATTTTAAGACCATGTTGTCGGTAACAAGATTTTCTTAATGAAACTTTTCATTATTTTATTACATTTTAATCAATTAAGAAGCACTGCTGAAGTCTGATTAGACAATATTGTAATCATAAATTATACAATCAAATCCTTAGAATACAGGCGCTATTGTGTTAAGGTAACTGAGATCTTCTACATTACTATCATTATAATATTACATTTTAATTGTTGAAACTTTGTACGGTTGCGGTTTTTGACTCTCTGCATCTTCAGACATTCTATCACACATATGTAGCAGAACTGAATTGAGTTCCTGACGATGCCGAAAAGCGAAACCTGGGACGTGATTAAACATGTGGAATCTTCCAAAGTTTCAACAATTTAAATTTGATATTGAAATTACATCAAGCATCTTTAGTCGATATTATAAATAATATATTAATGTATATTTTTACTTATTTGTGACCTCACGTGATTATATAAAACAAGGATGACCAACCTGCGGCCTACTAAGTATCTATTTGTGGCCAAAGGAGCTCATTTTTTTCTTTTAGTTTAATGCACATGGAACATTGTGAAATGTGTTGTGATACACACGCGTTATCCTCGATGACAAATTGTCATTTCAACACCACGCTCAAAGAATTGTAGAGAACGCTAGTATGGCATATCTCCGTGTATCCAAACTGGCTGGCAAAAACTGGGGGTTCAAAGCTCGTGCGCTTAAAATAGCGTATGGTGCTATTTTTATGGGGATAGCCGGTTATGCATCTAGTGTTTGGAATTCTAGAGCAAAGATCGGATTTGTAAAGAGAACTCTGCTGAGTGGACAACGAACTGCTCTGATTTCACTCACTAAAGCGTACAGAACTACTTCGACGGATGCCTTACCGGTCCTAGCTGGCGTACTACCGCTGGACCTGCACATACAAGTACGCGGTGCAATAACTCTTCTTCTAAAGGGTATTCATACACATATCGAGGGCGTCCCACTGACGCCGCCCCTTCTGCAAAACATACCAGACACTCACACTTATCGTTCATTTGTAAAAAAGCTGGCGTATAGAACAGCTTTGGCAGCCTGGCAGACTAGGTGGTCTGCTTCCACAAAAGGTCGCCAAACATATCTTTTCTTCCCAAACGTAACCTGGAGGCTCGAAGTGAAATGCCTTTCACCTGGACACTGGGCTTGCCAATTCATAACCGGCCATGGCAAGTTCAACGGCAAACTATTTGGGCTGGGCAAATTGGTTGAAAGGCCGGACTGCACTTGTGGACACAACCATCAGGACGCTAATCACGTACTGTGGGACTGCCCCGAGATGAAGGCCGAACGAACAGAGCTGTTTGCTGTGGTCCGTCCTCATACGGGCCCAATAGGCCACGCTGACTTAGTATCAACCAAGGCCAACTTTGAGGCATTCGATAAATTTGCAAGATCATACGGGGAACGAGACATTCTCGATTCTTCTTTAGATTCAACGCGTAGCACATTAAACTCTTCCGCCACGGCGGATTTTCAGTACGCAGATACACAGGATACCTAATATCACGTAGACTAAGTGGCTGAGCAAGTCACATTTCCTTTTTCTTTCTTTTTTTTTTCTTTTTTTTCTCTCTTCTTTTAAGCACAATAGTGCATGGTTTAACGATCGGTCCGTGCAGCTCTGTATCGGGCCAAGAGTATGAGGAGTAAAATCGATTCTTTTTATTAGTATTGCGTTATGGAAGGCGGCCGTGTCACAACGGCTGCATACACATAACGGGTGAAGGTGGGACAACCAATTTATACACAGTTAAAACAGAAATTCAATATGGTTGGTTTGGAAGAATTTTACAAAATATATTTGGACAAGAAGAAATATCCTGCTTTTAATAAACATGCTATATCGACGATTTCGCAAATTCGAAAATTGATGCACTTAGTTCCCAAACAAAATCAGAGGTCTCACTAAAATCTATAATGTTTATTATTATTTTTTTGTATTGCCTAAATCTAATCTAATAAATATTTTTGATTCTCATTTTTTTATGTCTTCTCAAAAAAAAAAAAACACTATATATCTTGTATGCTTTGAATAATAAAAGAAATTTTGTTGTACGTCCCGGTAGAGTTTTTTCATTTTTTGAATCTGGCCCGGCAGCTGAAAGGTTGGCCACCCATGATATAAAATGACACGTTTCCTGACAACAAAATATCTAAGAAACGTTGATTTCAATGTTGGCAAAAAAAAAAAACATTTGAATAAGTATATTGCCAGATGTGTCAAAGATATATGTCTTTTTAAAAATATGATCAATTCAATACAACCTTTGTTGCTTCAAATTACCTGAATGCCAATAGTTTTGCAGTTTTTTATTGCTAAGACTTAACCTGATGACTTACGTAGGTATGCAGAGGAATTAATTTATGTATAATTTCATTTTAAGATATGTTCATTGGCGTAAAAACCCGGAATTTAAAATTTTATATAAATATAGCCCATAAATTGTCTGCATAAATCTTTTTGCAGCATTCTCTCAGCCCGCTTAATGCATTATTCATTGAATCGAACAAGATATTGTAAAAACTCTGCAGGAAGACATTTCAAAATATATTATTTAAGCTACGAATGATTTTCGATTTTTACAGTCTTTCTTAATCGATACAAGGATACTGGTCTGTGAAATATTAACTTAGTTTTATCAACATACTCAGCATATGTTATTTGTGTCAGCAAAATGACAACTTTAGACAAATATATTCTGGGCAAATAAATATAAAAACTGTTTTGTATCTGTTTTTTGTGAGATTTTTGTGTTGCTGATATCATCGTATTAAACATCAAATAATAATTTTTTTTTTTTGTTAACTATGATTGAAATTGTCTTTGGTGGTTACCCATTATTTTAAAGAAACCCACCCAAATATTTCAAAGAAATAGTGTTCAAAAAACTGCTTCTTGACACTGTTAAAAATCTTATATTATCTATCAAAAAACTCCAATTACCTATCTCAATATTTGAGACATTAATAGTCAGTTATTTTATGTTTTGTTTGTTGTTGTTAGTTCTGTATTGGAATGGTTAAGTTTCTTTGTCTGTCGTTTTATTTATAATAAAGCTACTGAACATTTTAGTCTTTAATCAATCCTAAAAATGAGACACATAGAGTGATTGTCTTACTTGTGAATTATCTCTTCCAAACTGATACAAAAACGACTGAAATTTTTTAAAATAACTTGTTATGGCAGTTTTTTGCTATGTTAACGGGACATTTTGGTATTTAAATTAAAAGAAGCACTTTTGTATGACTGTAAAATTTTTCTCAAACCATAATTTTAAAAAAGAATTATACTGAAGAGGTAGTCGTAAACAAAATTTTTCTAATAGTATTAAAAAATTACCAATAGATGGAGGATGAGGTATTTCCAAATCGTTCCGATGTTGTTGCTACACAATGTTTTTCTGTCGAAAAACGCGATACAACATGACAAAGAAATTCCATAATTTTATTTAATTGAACCACCTTGAAAATAATTTGTGACACAAACGTCTTAATGTGGTGTAAAAAAATCAAATAAAATGATGGAACATTTTGAAATAACATTATTAACATAAATTAATTTTAATAAAACCTAGATACCTGGTTTTTCCGAAATGCCTCTGCTTCTTATCTACAGGTTTCCATAAAAGTGACATTTTTTGTACTTATTTAAATAAAATAATAACTTCGGCGGACTTATGAAAGGTCATACGTGTTGTGTATATCGGAATTACATTAACTGTGCATTTCTAAATAAATTATTTTCACAGCTGATTCCTAACATGTTTAAGAAACTTATCAATGCATAATTAAATGGCATTTACTAGCTAGAACTCCATTATAACACGGTAAAAAATAGCAATTTATTTTAGTTTTACAATGTTTATAACACATACAGTTGATAACTTTTTCGACTTCTAGTTAATTGCTGTCAAATATATCTATTTTAAAATCAGTGTATGTGTGTCTGTTTGTACTTAATGCATTACTATACCATGTATCCGATCGATATGAAACTTCATAAATTTCTTGAATACACTCCAGCAAAGATTTTAGGATTCTGTTATACCAACTCTCTCCCCAAAATCGATATGAAACTATACAAATTTCTTGAGTACACTCCCGCGAAGGATTCTAGCAAGAAAATCGTTGTATAACGTAATATACATTACAACTATATTATAAACACTTATGAGCACTATTAACAATTAAATTGTTTGTTATCATAACAAATTTCCTTACTCTGAGATCGTGACAATGCGAGACGGGTCAGCTAGTATTGTAATAAAACTGATTCTAGTTTTCATATTTTCGAGCACTATCTGTCTGGTCTAATAGATATAAGATAGTTGAAATCCGCATAACGAAATAGTCAAAATTACTTCAGCTGAAGAGTTTTATTTGATAAGTAAGATATAAAATTTTAAATAACTTTAATTATTCCACATATTTTGTTACTGGTTGTGAGCAATTAATGTCATTTAAGTAAATACCTTTGCGATAGTAAGTATGAAGATGCCTCTGAAAGAAGCAAAACACTTGTCACAATTAGTGATATAAAACGTGGAATAGTCAAAGCTATTTTTAATTTAATATTACATATAAAATTAACTTCCATAATGTTACCGTTGAATCTATCGAAAGTAAGAATTAAAATATTTGATAGGAAAATGACGCTTTCAAGTAAGCGTTTCTTGTATCTCTATCAAAAGGCCGACTTGTTGTTGTCCGAACTGTTAGTACTCACTTTAGTTTTAAAAATTCAAATTCAATCTTTTTAATTTTCTACACAACAAAAAACTAATAAAAACAATGCTAGAATTATAAGATATAATAAATAAATTTAATCATACAAAAAAATGGTACGAGAAAGTTCTTCAATCTTATTATATTTTATTTCAAATTGTTAATTTTATTTCACTTGATAATAAAAAATACTACTAAAAAAACAAAATGAAAATATTTAAAAATAACTAAAATCTAATTAAATTAATCTTTGTTTAAAGATTTTGGTAAATTCTTATATTTTCCTCAGTCAGATGAAAATTGCGACACGCGTAATGAATGAAAAAAACAGTAGATTAATATGAAAAAGTTGTCCATTTGTTTGTCGCAGAGTAAGAATTTTCATAAATAATCATTATAGAAACGAAGAATACTATTTGCAAATAACACTAATATGGCTGTTTTACGTATAAAAAATAAGTAAAAAAAACTATATTAAATAAACTATGAATTTTGATGTGGCTGTATCTACTTTCAAAATTCCGGCATATCTGATTTGTGATTCGATATCGGCATTGTCATCTCGATTCTTTCGATTCAGATCATAAAATTATTCAATAAAAAGATCATTTATAAAGATCACACTATGAAATATCGCTTTCGTAATAACATCGACATCGTTCCAATCGATGGGTCGAGAATAGAAAATGTTCAATAAAAATAATTTTATATTATGTTTAGTACAGCTTTTTAAATGTTCTGTACATTATGATAATATAGTTACGATTGCGACGTAAAAAATCAAATGTGTTGAAATGTTTTTATTGTTTAGATATATTATATAAAAGGAATAGTTTTCTATAAAATCGACTTCTTTCAACAATATTACAATTTTTGGTTGTAAATTTAAATTTAAACTTTAAACCCCCGACAGCGTTAGGTCAAACCCAGAAATATGCCAATAAGTACACTTATATACGTCAAATAACTAGTTTCAAACGTAAATTATTCATGAAATGTTATATATTGATTGAGTTTTCCTTTACTATGTAGAACTCCATTATAACACGGTGAAAAAATAGCAATATTTTTGAACTAAAATATTACACATTATTATTTTTTCACCGTGTTAAAAATTATATAGTAGCTTTTTCAAATGTATTTGTTTTTCCGTTTGACAATAAATATCTTTTAAATGAAAACTTTAACCTATTGCCTGCTTCAGACTCAATAATTGAGACGTACTTTTGTAACATGTTGAAAATCAATACAATATTTTGAATATATTTGCTTGAGATCAAGATGAAAATATTAAAAGAATTTAACAGAAAAATATATAACCTAACCCTACAACTTAATAAAAATCTGTTTATATATATATACATAATGATTTGATTGTAATGATATCAATTAAGAAAACTATGGCAATCTTTAAAAAATACAGCCTAATTCCTTTTTTACAAGACTAGTAAAAACTTCTCATCAAAAAGTCCATAGTTTTAATAATTTAAGTTTGATATTGAAATTTCATCAAGCGCTGTCAGTTGATTGTGTTAAATTGTTTAAATATTTCATAATTAAATTATGCCCTTATTTCAGCTATTTATTTTGCCATGAGCACCAGTAATTCGAAACAGCTGAATCGAAATAATCCTTCGTATAAAGAATGAAAAACCGACCGTGGCACGGTAACTTACCAAACAATAAAAGATCAAATTGATATTTAGTGTTATCACATGCAGATATTCAATGACGCAATTATTATTCTGTGAACATTTTTTTAGTGCAACTTTTCAAATCAATGCGGATCTCGGCTATGAAAAAAACACACACATAACTGTGTTTATTATCAAATTAAGAAGACCAAATCGCATTTAACTGAACAACGGCGTTGCATAAAACGTATTTTTATGTTGCAATTAGTAAGTCAATTGAAAGTTTTCATTTGGCTTAAAATCTTTTGCTTCTGTAAAAACAACTATCTCTAGCAAGAATATTAACGAAAAAAATATATTAAACAAATTCTCTTTCGTTGAAAAGAGTATATTATTATAGCATTGTAAAATTGATCGTCTGTAATATGTTTCATATTGAAAAACTACAAATATTTTATATACTAAAAATAATAATTGAAAAAGCAGAGTAGAACTGGTTTTCATTAATATTGTGATTAAATTAAATCTAAAATAATGCCTGATGTTTTATATTATTTTAAAGAATAAAAACACACATCACGGTGAAAATATAGCAATGTATTTTAGTTCTGTTTACTGCTATTTTTTCATCGTGTTATAATGGAGTTCTACCATGAAATTTTCAATTCAATCAATAATAAACACACACTTATTGATAATTTTTTTTACAGTGTATTTATCATCAGAACTGGTTTCGCTAGTCGATAATACTCGCAATGAGCAAAACCAGTTCTGTCCATAAAATATATTGTTGTTCATAAAAAGTGTTTTTCATAATTTAAAAGATCATGCCTTTTCATATTAAGAAGTGACAGTTAACACATTAAAAATAATATATATTTATTACATGTGAAAAAAATGTATAAATAAAAGTAAACCTATTTTTGTTTTTGAAGTTATTAAGAGAAATTATTTAATTTAGCAGAAGATACATAAAACCTCAAACAGCTGTGTATTTTTCCAGAAAACTTTGAAAATTTTTACTTAACAATATAATATTGTAATGCATATGGTTCTTGGGAAAGTATTTAATAAATTAATAAAATTAATAAGAAACACGTAGCACTTTTAAATTTTCAGTAAAATTCAACTGGAATGTAAAGATTTTACAGTATCCGCAATAAATCTATCACTGTCCTTTGTTTCATATTGGTATTCAAACCATATGTGTTTATAAAGTACCAATGGGGAAATTTATTTTTATATATTTATCCTGTTACTTACTTAACATATATTCCTGAGAAATTTTTAACGCTTGAAACTGCCGTTCTGAATAAATGTATGTCCGCAATATTCACATAATTATGTGTTATTTTACAACACTATAGTCATCGAAAATGTACGTCAATTCGTTTTAAAAAAAGTTAGATTTTTGGTCAACGGTAAACGCAAAAACTTTTTCCATTGTTTCAATATTGATCATTTTAAGCTTCTGAAAAATTCTAAAGGCTTGACGATTAAGCTAAGATTTGCATGAAAGCATGTTTTATTAATATGTTTCAATTTGACCTTATCGGTCAATTATTTTAAGTGTTTTCTTATTATTATTAATAATTATTATATTGGTATGTAAATAATTATTTTTGCATTTGTCTGTTTCTGTAATGTAAACTACATTACAAAGACTGTAACCGTTTGCAAACTGAGTAATTATTGACAGATGGTACGTTGTACCTCCCATTTTATCAATTAAACTTCTTCAAATGTCATAATATCATGGACATTAGAAACTAGACTCTAAAATAACCTAGTCAGAAACACTTCGCACTTTTCCAACGAGCTTTTAGAGTTTAGATTTTCCTCTATTCTCTGTTTTATAATTAATGATATCAACTCAAGGTGCTTGATGGAATTTCAATACCAAATTTTATTTATTGACACTTTATACAGTTCCATATATTTTGTCACCAACGATTCATTTTTCACACACAGCTCTGTTGCATTCATCTGATAGAATGTCTGGAAATACCGTTAGGCGTAACCCGGATCGTAAGTGATAAAATTTTTAATACTAATTATTCTACTGTATGTTTAATGTACTTTATTATTATTTTTTTGTTTATATTGCGGCTATTTTATCTGTTTTTATAGAAAGATATTTTTATTCAATAACTTTTAACGCTGCATGCATTCAACGGTTTGAAGTAAGCAAATCCGTCAAATATTATATACTATTATCATTTCAAGTGTTTTGTTCGATTAATCGTAGACAATTACTGTACTTAATTTGATTGTTATAATACTTTGTAGCTTCAGAACTGACTTGTTTCCTGTATTACAATGTTGATTATGTTAACTACCAACATTATAAATATACATACACAAAATACAAAATAAAAGCGTGCGGCCTTACGGAGTAAATCAATACTGTTGAGAACTTATCGGTAATTGACCACTTATAAATATGGAAATATTATCGCAGAATTATAAACTAAAAACATGCAATTTCAAAAAATTATGGTTCGTTCACTGAATGATAGATTTTCATAAATATATATTGATATATTTGATTCTTTCGATTACCCCCACACGCTATATCTGATCATGAAATGTGGAAAATAGAGAAAAATACATTATATTCATTACAATATTAATTTGTATTTAGTCTGGCACTACTAGGTTTATCATAATATAGTGTAAGATAAGAAAGTCCTTTAAAAACAATTACGATTTAAAGCGGCTAAAAACAAAACCTTATCCAATTTGCAAAAATTTTGGTAAAGGAATTAAGAGCTTTAATTATTGTATATTTTAAGCAGCCTTAAATTTTAATAACTATAGGGGAATTCGAATTAAACACATGCATCATTTGTATATTATTTTTAAGCTTGCCGGGTTATGCATGTTATCATAGAGATATCAATTTTAATTGACAAGTTTTTTTCAGGTTTTGGAAGTAATTTATCATTACGTAATGTTTTATTTTTATCGGTGGAATTTTTAAGAGAATAAAGGTACAAAGTGTGATTTTTAAATTTTATTTGCATAGTGGGTATAAATTTAAAAAATTAATATTAATTACAATAAAATATACTCACTATATAACTGAAGTCAAATGAAGTCAATGAACGTTAGTTCTGTTGCATCCGTGTGGTAGAATGCCTGAAGATGCTGATAGGAGAAACCTAGGTCGTTAGTGACAAAACATGTGGATTCGTACAAAGTTCTAACAATTCAAATTTGATACTGAAATTCCGTCAAGCACCATCAGTCGATATCATAAATTATAATAATTAAATATGTTTACAAAATAAATAATTTGATATAAAAATATCATATTTCTTTGTCGGTTAACTCAAATTTTTTAACGGATTATTCGATTACCCGCGGGTAGTAGTTTGCCAATCACTGGCGGTGACTATGTTTTTCATCACTTTATCGTTTCATTTCGACTAACATGATACCTATGGTTCTTTTAGTTTTTTTTATTATTCTACGTAACGATTTCAGAAGCCGATTATATATTTAAAACAGTAATTCGACGTCAAATCATTTATAATTACTATTAATTAGATCTGAAAATTTTAATTGAAATATAAAATATAATATATGGACGAAGTGTGACCGGAGACAAATAATTGTGACAGAAATAGTAATATGTGTATTTGGAATAAATTTTCAATTCCTATCAGTTTGTATGCTAATATTGGACTGCAATAATTCTTCTTTCGACGAAAATGAATGCAAATTCTTAAGTAGACAGAACAATTTAAACTGTTATTTTATTCAATTTTGTGTAATTTTATAACTGAGTATATTAAAAAATAAAAAATGACGAAGGCGACCTCTTTTTCGATTTTATCGTTGTATTTTGAATACTTTGACAATTCTTGCATATATTTATTCATAATATGCCACGAATATCCAATATCAAGTTCGTGTTGTGTGCCTGATAAATAATATTATTAGCATCTGTTAAGTTCTAGATATTTCTAGATTGTAATACTTTTGATAGAGATACAAAAAAACGCTAACTTGAAAGCGTCATGTTCCTAACAAATATTTTAATTCTTACTTTCGATAGACTCGGCGGTATCTTTGTGGAAGTTCATTTGAATTTTAAATTTAAAATAATTTTGATTTTTCCATGTATTGTGTTACTAATTGTGACATATGTTTGTTATCTTTCAGAGGCATTTTCAAACTTACTATCACAAAATTATTTACTGAAATGAACTTAATTTCTCACAATATATGGAATAACTAAAGTTATTCTACGATTTATTTCTTGCTTATCAAATCAGCCACTTAAACACACAACAGTTGAAATAATTCTGACTGTATTGTTGAACGAATTCCAACTATTAAAGAATATCTATTACACCCGAAAAAAATGCTCGAAAATATCGAACACTAATATCAGTATTATAACAATACTAGCAGACTCATCGCGGGTTGTTGCGATCTCAGAGTAAGGGAATTCAAGGAAATTCGTTATGATTATAAACAATTTGATTGTTAATCGTGTCAATAAGTGTTAATAGTCATAAAATAGACGATGGTAATAAAAATCGTTTTTTTTTGGTTGTATGCCAGAAACCTTTGCGGGAGTGTACTTAAGAAATTCGTAAAGTTATATATCAATTTGGGGGAGGGTTGGTATGCTTAAGCCTTTGCGAGAGTGTATTCAAGAAATTTGTAAAGTTTCATATCGTTTGGATGAATAGTGTAGTAATGCATAAATGACAAACAGACACATATACATTGATGTTAATCTATGTATATCATCATCATCATTATCAGCCGGGGTCGATCCACTGCTGGATGAAGGCCTCCCCCTGCTTTCTCTTTCAGGGGGGTTGTTTGGACATAGCACACCACGCTGCCCAGGCGGGTTGGTGTGCGGTTTTCTGTCTGGGTTTTCCTTCCCATAGCCAAGAGAATACGGCACGCGGTGTTCCCAAGCGGTCACCCAACCAAGCACTATCCGCGTCCAATGCGAGAACCGGTGCTTTCAATGTGTTACGGTCGTTGTTATCTTGGTATATATAGAATATAAAACTATAGTACCGATTTATTTTCATTGTTTAGTTGATTGATAATCAAAACGAGCAAAATTGTTCTCCGAATCTATTGAAAAAATAATATTTTTTTGATATTCTTTTCAGATTACATAAATTCATAAATATGACAAACAACCAAATGACATTATACAAAATTGATTAGTTTTATGTTATTATATCATCAATTCTCGGATTTGGTTATATTATAGACGATATTTTCTAATCATAATGCCTTACCCACTAAGAATTTATTGTGAATTCACTTAAAATAATATCTTTAATCAAGTAAAATTCAGTCGTTCTTCACTTTAAGGTATTAACCTCCACATCTTGGAGGAAAGATATTAATCTTTCAATAATAAAAACACATTTATGTACAGCAATATCAACCGATACTATACAAATTAAAAAAAAAAAAAATTGAAAATAAATAAGCATATATAACCACAGACTTAATAGTGAAGAAAATAATTTACTAGTAATAATACAATCTAAGTTGTATTTAAAATAATGAATGCATAGCCTTATTCGCAATTTATATTCTATCATTTGATCGCACGCGCGTAATCAAACTAATCCTCATAATAAAAATATTAAAATATGAAAGTAGTTTTGAAAAAGTCTTTATTACAACATTATTTTAAATATAAGTTTATTATATTATTTAATATTTCAACAATTAATCTGTTTTTCTTTTCAAACTAATAAAGCACTATCATTTTGACAATACATGCACGTATAATAAAATTATGAACAGGGCTAGTTTCGCTCAACGCAAGAAATATCATCAATTAAATTTAACACGGTGAAAAAATAGCAATGTATTTTAGTTCTACAAAATTATTTTTAACAAATGTAGTTGATAGCTATTTCGGCTCACGCCATCGTCAGAACTATTCTATAAGTTTCTTAGTATTCTATAAGTATAAATAGTTCTGACGATGGCGTGAGCCGAAATAGCTATCAACTATATTTGTTAAAAATAATTTTGTGGAACTAAAATACATTGCTATT
The DNA here is from genome assembly GCA_028555115.1 of Himalopsyche japonica. Lineage (NCBI taxonomy): Eukaryota > Metazoa > Arthropoda > Insecta > Trichoptera > Rhyacophilidae > Himalopsyche > Himalopsyche japonica. The sequence goes on along the minus strand of JAHFWJ010000508.1, from coordinate 33,423 downwards.
TTTTAACTGTGTTATAATGGAGTTCTACCAAGTGAATGCCAATTCAATCAATAAATTAAATTTAAGTATTTTAATATAAATTGTATTTAGTTGAATCTTAATAATTACTCGATTAACGACTGCTTAAAGAAATATTAAAAAATAGTGTTGATCATTTAATCGGCGGCATACTAGAAGATAACGTTCAGTCAAAAACATCGTTTATTTTCCCGGAAGTTATGAAATTGAAATATTAAATTTTAGCATAAGTCTCTGACCATTAGGCTTGTCGTTTTTTGGCACTCTTCAATTATTACATATAAGAATTCAATTAAAATATTTTTAGCAGTACAATTAAATCATCAACACTATGGTCAAAAAGTAAATTATTGCAATTTAATAGTTAGTAGTTGATTGTCACAGAAATATTATATTTTGATGTTATGTTCATTATAAATTTAAACAGGATATTAAGGAGAAATTATTATGTTTTGCAATAAATAAATATATACATATGTATATATAAATCATATTTGGCTTTTAAGATTTTGTTTTTTATGTAGAATCAAATATAATATTTAAACAATCAATACTACTGACTTTTTCGACTGATGTTGGTGATCACTTGATAATGCCCGTGTTAAGCGAAACCGATCCTCAACTTAAATATATAAAATTCTAAAAATAGTACTGAAAATTATCTTGCTTTATTATTGAAATCCTATTGACTTATTAAGTTATGACGGTATGTGGAAATATTTATAATCAAAAAATGATTTTTGATATCGACTTTAATCAATAATTTGAATTTGAACTTTGTACGATTCCACATATTTTATCAATTAAATCACGGGATTCGTCTTTCGTCATCTTCAGGCAATTATCGCCAGTACTGATATTATTATTATAGAGTCTTTTTTCTAACCAATTTTTATTCTTATCTTATGATTATTTGTTACCAAACTGATTGTCATTATAATCAAATTAATTATTATTAAGACATACAGTGGGTGATCGGTTAACGAATATAATCTACTATTAAGGGTTTTACTACAAATATTAATCAACTAACAATAAACTATAAATATTTTGCTTTTATATAGAGATACCTACAATCAAATATCTAGTGATGAAACATAAGAATTTACGTCATGAGATTGTCGATTCATTGAACCGATCTCACGTAGAGGGTACAACAAGGGGAAGTTGGGTAAATTGAAATTTATTATCGAAATTTCATTAAGCATCTAAAGTTGATAACATAAATTATATTAGTTAATATTCAAATACACCCAGTCCTTTTTTTACGCGGTACATTGGTTCCAGAAAAAGGCGCGTAAGAAAAATCGCGTGAAACAATCACCACTTTCATATAATTTGATAAATTGGTTCCAAAAATTAAAATATCGCGTAAAAAAGTACCAGAAACTTATGAAAAACCAAAATTTATTTTATTTTAAACCTATTTTGATTGATAATATAAGACGTCAATTAAAATGCACAAAGAATTTTTATTGTTATGGTTAAATGAGAAACGTTTTCGTATAGCAAATCAAACTTCTTTATTCATACGTCTTTATTTATTTCATATTAGATAGATGTCATACATATTTATATAAATTTTCCATTTCAAAGTACTTGGTGACTTTATATGGTGATGTGTAAAAAGTAAGAAGGCCTCATCAATAAACTGGATTGCCTCATCAGTGTTTATCATTGCGATTCGCACATGAATAATTATTTGGCTACTGTTGAGAGCTGAACTTAGCTGACAGCGTTGTTTTCGTACTGACTCTGTACGTATATGATACAATATATGACGGAATTCATCATGTGAAATGTCATCAATATTTAAATATACATTGTCGATACAAATTATTCATCTGAGTTCTGAAAATACTTAATAATTAATTCTTAACTTCATGTGTACCGTCAAAATACAACTTATTTTTACCAGTCATTTACTCGTCAATTTTTGCGCTGTTTTTCTTTAACGTGGCCAGAAAAATCATTTGTGTACTAAAATAGTAAAATTAAAATTTCTAAAGAAATTTGAATTGCTACAACTTTGTACGATTCTACATGTTTTGTCACTAACAATCCAGGTTTCGCCTTTCGGCATCTTCAGGCATTATATCACACAGATGCATGAGAACAAGGTTGTCAGTTCTGTTGCATCCGTGTGATTTTGATTTTTTAAGCACATTTAGTCGATATCATAAATTAAAAATTCTAAGATCATAGCTTTTACAACACAGAAATAAGTTATTTTAGGTAACATTGGAAGTCAACCAAGCAAGCAAAGATCAAATCTATTGTCATTTAATTTATGATATCGACTGAAGGTGCTTGGTGAAATTTTAATATCAAATTTGGAAAGCAAAATATAGGTTTTATTATATATATATTTTATTATAATGAAAAACGAACACATTGATTTCATATAAAATTTGAAAATACGTTCTGAAAACTATATTTTTTAAATGATAATTTGAAAAACGTAATGGCTACATGTAAAAATTTATAAATATTCAATAATATTGCTTCGGATTTCGACAAATTCTATGTGGACGAGAATGAGTTCAGATGAATACTGTTTTTTTTAAATTAATTAATTTTTTTTTTTTAAATACTGTTTTTTATTTAATTATTTAAAATACTGTTTTTATTTATTTATTTAAATATTTTAAATATTTTTTAAATATTTATTTTTATATTTTTTATTTATTTATTTAAAATACTATTTATTTTTAAATTAATTAATTCAATTTTTAATTATTTAATTAATTTTATTAATTCAATTCAAGTCGGTTTTGTTGCATCTGTGAGATAGAATACATGGAGATGCGGAAAGGTGAAACCCGGGTCGTTAGTGTTCTACAATTTTCAAGTATATATTTGATAGCTGTTTTGGCTTCCTCTCATCAGAACTAGAATTGAGAACGTAAATTCAGTAGAACTAAAATACATAGCTATTTTTCACTGTATTATAATGGATTTTTACCAAGTAAGTATGCCAAGTAACGCCAATCCAATCAATAAATTTAAAAATTATAAATGTTTCATTTTTTGTAACAGTTTAAGTATGAATATATTGTTCTTTTTTTCTCATTTATATTAAATATATAAATGAATGTAAACAAATCGACATGATATATTTTTTTACATACCACGTGAGTCACTTCTTTAGGATGTGCTCTTTTTCCAAACTGGCTTATACCACCAATAATATGGCCATTGAACTATTGACGGGAAATACGTTAACTTCTTTTTTTGCTATCGAATCTGCACTTTATTTTTTATAGAGTGATGATTTGAGAGAAGTCGTATTTATATTTTTATACGTAAATTTAATTGACTACAATATAAGACGTCGTTCGATGGTTTGTCCATTTTATCTGCTCGAAGAATCATATTTGAAATAATATATATAACATTTTATAAACTATCTTAATAATTTTATAGTTTAATGATCAAGACCGGAAGCATTATCAACGGATGACTAAACAATGATATTTATATAAAGCTTAGATTAAAAAATATACAGATATTTAGAAGGTAAACCAAAAGCTTAAGATTTAGGAAAATATTTAATATGCTATGATAAAATAACTTAAATATCCAAAAGCATTGAATATATAGAAAGACTGTCAGAGTCGGAGTTGTAAAAAACGAGTTACTCCGACGACTTTTTTGATTAGACGATTTTGAAGAATATCTAAATGTACAATTGCCAGATTGGGTGGTTAATTTTCAATTTAATACTCATAAATTGGAAAGGTAGGAAAAAACTTAACAGAAATAAACTTTTTTAGTCGGATTCGTGTTGTTGGTCACTATCGAAGTTGGAGTTAGAGTCGTGTTTTTTTAACGACTCTACCGCACTAATAAATAGCCTCATCGGTTGATTTCTCGTAATGAGTAAAACTAGAGCCAAAATGTGGAATAGTGTATTAAAAACGCACCCGTAAATTTTCAAATAGCTTACTACTACAATAAAGTTTTCTTTATTTAGGCATTCTAGCATATGTATGAAATTTTTTTGTTGTAGTATAATATTTTGTTGATTCGATTCGATGGGAAGACTGAATATAAACATTACGGATACACCTAGTCCTTTTTTTACGCGAATTCGATTATACGCGATTTTTTGGACGGCAGTTTTTCATGCGTTTCTGGGACTTTTTCACGCGATATTTCAATTATTGGAACCAAACTGTCAAATTATATGAAAGTTGTGATTTTTTTACGCGCCGTTTTCTGGAACCAATGTATCGCGTAAAAAAGGACTGGGTGTATTATGCTTTCATTCGACATACCAATGACGTGCAGGCACGCAAACGACACTACAAAACGCAACGGACATCTGTGAAATGTCATCTGAATTCCATAATTTTAAACGTTGGACCATTCTCATGCTGTTCACTTTAAAGTGGAACTTCTGGCACAGGGCTGTGTCAATATGTTGTTGCTTTTATTAATGTCGTTTTTGTCATCTTTCTGAAAATTTACGCAATACCTTCAAAAAAGACTTAATTCATAAATTCTATATATCTTTTTGTGTGAAATCCCAGAAATAATTAACTTATCTTTTTATTTTTTTGTTAAATTTTATTTATTAACTATTTTACATAATTTATCATAAAAAAAATTAAATACATAAGCAACACACGTCTAAGGAGCTAAGCAAAATCTGATAAAACGATTGAAAATGACACAAATGAAAATTTTCATTCAGGGAGTTGACACTTTCATCAAATATACATGTGCGGCTAATTTTCCTTTTTTTTCAATGTTAAGTTAGATTACGTAAACAAAAATCACAACACTAGTCCTTGGTAAAAAAAATCGGTTGCTAAATTATTTTATATTGTGTATAAATGAACACTGTCAATATTTGAATTACGATAGTTGCTAAGGAGGTAAAATAATATTTAAAAAAAAGCAATAATTATAAAGTATTTTTTTTTTACGATTCGGAGAAATTCGCCCACCAATAACAGAAGCCTTTGACAAATGATTCACAATGTATCACGTAAAGTTACAGCCTCAAAAATATGTGCTTTTTGTTATGACATATTGCAGACTTCGAAAAATGAAATTGGAGGCGTCGGACTGTATGGCGCCGGTCCCGATGTGTATAGATTGCTCATTAATGTATTTGCAATTTTAGTTTTCGATCCGATTCTTGGTATAACTTTAAAAAATACACATAAAATTTGCTTCATGAATATTTCCCACATTATTTCTATTCTTTCTAGAACTATGGACTTAAAATCGGCGCCACGGTACCGAGAAGGATGTATATAATTTATTTCGTTTTGGTATTAAATATTTTAACATCTTTTTTTTACCAATGAAACCTTAAAATTAATTCGTACTCGCATGATTACATTATCAAGAGAAAACAGTCGTTATATAAACAATTCCTTTAACAAAAGACTATTGTTTTGAAATAATTTATTTTACGATTCATGATTCAATACGATGATGAAAGAAAACGTGAAAACGTCCCAAATAACCCACGGGGCCTTTCAAAGACTTATTAAATTTGAATTGTTACAACTTTGTACGATTCCACATGTTTTGTCACTAACGACCCGGGATTCGCCTTTCGACATCTTCAGGCATTCTATCACACGGATGCAACAGAACTGACAGATCGTTAGTGATAAAACATGTGGAATCGTAAAAAGTTGTAACAATTCAAATTTGATATTGAAATTCCACCAAGCACCTTCAGTCGATATCATAAATTATAAATATTTATTGATTGAATTGGCATTTAATTGGTAAAGCTCCATTATAACACGGTGAAAAAATAGCAATGTATTTTAGTTCTACAATATTTTTTTTTAAAGATATAGTTGATAGCTATTTCAGCTCACACAATCGTCAGAACTATGCTTAAACGTACATTTTCTTATCTATATACAGCTGTGTAGAAAAGGTACACAAAACATCTTCTCTTCTGTTTTAACGACCAAGCTTATTTCCTGCTAGCAACAAAACTAAAAAATTTAAGAAATGTTAATAAAACTAAACAGGCATCAATTTCAATAAGCTTAAATATTAGACAGAGATGGTTTATTACGGGAAATTTAAAATTTAATTTTTAAAGATTACCACAAAATAATGCTTTCTGTGTAACTGGTGTTTATTATAAATCCTTATTGAAAAAAACGAATGACATCTACATACTTATTGTTTTCGACATAATTTAACCTCAATATTTATTACTAATTTTTGTATAAATATTAAAAAAAACTTCGAGCTATATTAAATCGTGTTTTGTGGTTTGGTTTCTTAAGAATTATTATTTCTGAATATATGTTTATTTCGGCTTCTATAGTCTAATGCAAGGGTCGGTAGTAGTGATCCTTTAGACATAAACTCCAATTTCAACCCATCTCAAGCAAAGTTATAGGTTTTGAGTTTACGAGATAGAACTACCGTACAAACTGCGACTCGCACGTCATACTCTTTTCAACTATATAGGCAGATATAGCAAAGCTATCAACAGTGATACATGGACACCGTTCTAATTATATTTGAAAATAAAACCTCGAACTTTTATTCTCTAAAATTTATATCCTTATAAATATGTATATTACATATATGTTGCTATGTGGTACCTTTATTATGCTGTTTTAATACCAATTTGATTCTTCTTCCCTTGACTCTTCACTAGTGGTAAAAGTATTAGCTTATCAAGCAGTTTTGGCTTAAAATAAGGTTCTATTATATGAATATATGTCTACACATTACTGATTTATGTATAGCTGAATTTTGCACTATTAATAAATCAAAAGTATCTTAATAGCTCATTTTTTAAATTATTTATTGTAAAACAGTCTGAATAACTCATTTTTAAATTGATAAAATCCCAGTCAAATACATTTCTGTGCGCATTGTAATAAAGACTTTAAAATGCGTATTTTTAGGGACTGTAGAGTCGTGAAATACAGGCAACTCCGATAATTTATTCAATTAGACGATTTTGAAGAATACCTCGATGTAGTAGTTTTCTGGATTGGTTGTTTGATCTTTAATTTAATACCCGAAAAAAGGAAAGGTAGGAATAACCTGACTAGACTTTAGATGGAGTCGTTTTGTTGGTTCGTATTGGAGTCTAAATCAAGTTTTTTAACAACTTTACAGCTTAGAAAAAATCCGTAAATATAAGATTATTCTTTCGAGTGTTTTGTCTGATTAATCTAAGTAACTCACTGTTCTTAATTTGTAATATTTCATTGTTTTAAATTTGACTTCTTTCCTAGAGTCATAATCGTGTTCTTGGTCAATTTTGGAGTCGAATTCGGAGACGTAGTCATGTTTCTCTTAACTACTCCACAACTCTGATATTTTTTATAATGGGCAAGTTTTTTTATGAAAAAAAAACGATGTCTTAAGAAGAGGTGTAAACTTCTCGCCGAGAGGAGTTGCAAAATTATATTCTCTCGGCGGTAAGTGTTGTCTAATCGAGGGTACTTATCACAACTTTACTGTGTGCCTTTTGAAATTATATGTATTTTATGCCTGATAGTTGACGGTGTCAAAAGCCATAACCTGAGGTCACCTAGGTTATTAATTATAAGTTACTCGATAGATATTGATAACCGTAAATACACAACTGAAGATAGCAGTAAATTAATAACTTTATATATTATTCTTCTCAGTTGTTTGGTAACGTTATATAAAGTATCAATTTAAATCGGATAATCGTGTCACTACTGGTACCAAGCCTTTATTAATTTCAACGGGAACATTTCTTGCAGGCATAACTAATTAAGTAAATATTTAAAATGGTTTATATTGTCTTTGAATAATAAAATAGCCATTACTGTTTTATTTTTGCATCACTTCTGGCGATGCTTTTTTATGTAATCAAATTATGATCCCTGCAACGTATATTTGAGGAAAAATGTCTTGATTTTGTAGTTAACTAAGAGATTAACGACGAAAGTGAGTTAAGGCGAATACTATTTTTTAAAGTGTTAAAGTAGATTTTTCATGAGTTTGCTTGGTTGACTTTGTTATTATTTGTTTTGTTGTTTATTTCTTGAATTTTCAACACTCAATGTTTAAATATTCTGGCGTTGCAAAAGCAATGAACTGAATTGAAAAAACAAATAATTAGTAATTTTTGTAATGTGTACATAAATAATACATAAATAATTAATGCTCGTAAAAGCTCCTTGTTACGACAAAAGTTGTGATTAGACATTGAGATTGACTCATGTCTTCGGGGAATTCAGTCCTGATTGCCTGTTTCTTCTTCTGATGGGATTCTAGTGTTTTGGATCCTATATATGAAGAATATAATTGGGATAAGCAGATATGTTGGAAACGATATAAACAAATAGATTATAGTTAAGTGCCGACGATGGTGACATTGTAGCCATCCAATATCTGACAAATTGGAAGCTTTTCGAAAGTTTGAATATTGTATATTCAAACACATTTTTTAAAAGACATAAATAATTTTTGACTTAAATTATTGTGGCTATTTTTAACACTAAATATATATCCATCGCACTGGCATTAAAACAATATTGAAAATAGTGAATTTTTTGGCATATTTTTAAAAAGTTATCTTAAATGTTTGCACTAATAGATGTCTACATAGTTTCATTAAATTACTGCGTATCTGTCATCATTGACTGTAAAAATTATGTATGTCAAGGGAAAAAATATATTCTTATTCATAATAACGATTACTCCCAAAAACTCCCATATCTTCCTTCAAGAAATACATTTATATATATATATATATTTATTAAAAAAAGAAGAAAATACTTACAACTAGACGTTAATGGACACATAATTTATATTAACACTATCAATAAAACCCTACACAACAAACAAACAAGAAAAAACTATATGAAGCTGAAGATGAAGCTTAAATTAGGCCAGCCGCCTGGATATTGTATTAAAAAGTGTTAGACACTAAGCAGCTATTAACGGTATACTTTTTAAATTTAGTAGAACTAAAATACTTTCCTTTTTTTACCATATTATAATGGAGTTCTTTCAAGTAAATGCCAATTCAATTATTAATATGCATCTTTTTTGACTCTTCTATAACTAACAAATGTGCTTCTTGTAGCCTATTTTTAATCGGCATTTGAAGCATCCTTGCATCTCTCAAAAGCCTCCTTGTAATAAGTTAGCAGTGGCATCTTGACAAAATTGGCTACTTATATGTTTATATCAGCATATGAAAGAAAAACTCCCACCCATGTCGAAAGTAAACTGTGTCAATCATCCGCCTACTTCGATGAAGGCCTGCATAAAAAAAAATATTACTAAACGAAAATTCTCAAATTTTCGCATACTGATTACACGACACTAAACTTGAAAGTGTCAATTGCCGTATAAAAATTTATTCATTACCACGATGAGTCAAATATCAAACAACAATAAATTTAATATAAATTATCATATATTAATGACGAATGGCACTTTCAACACATCACCAAAAAAAATTATTTTGATATCTCAGAATTGACTTTTTCAGTACTAAATTAGAACTTATTTTTTGACATCTGTAGTCGATCTGATTCTGTACATACATTTGTCGAAAAAACATGTATTTTTTGGATATCAAATCGATGGAGCGTTAACATCAGTGCTCCTCAACCTTTTGTCTTCAACGGCATACCAACGCTTTTTCTTAAATATCGCGACACACCACAAGTAAATATTTTAAAAAAAAACAACGAAATATGCTACATCGACGCATTTGTTAAACTCATTCTTTTTGCATTTTTTTGCATTGTGTACGTATGATTTTGTTTCTTATAAATTTATGTTTTATATAGTAGATCGTGTGTATAATATTTATTTACTTATAACATATAATTCCGACGAAAAATAAATATTTCTGCTTCCATTTGATTATATTTTTACAAAATATTTCATACTGCAGACGAATTAAATGATTTTATTATATTAGAAAAGGTGGAGCTGGTGGCAGAACAGTTGCGGAGCGCTGGTTAAGATATATGAAACGCTTACATCAGATTTCTTAAATCTTCTTCATCTTTGATGTATTTATTTTTGTTTTATTTTTCATCTTTCGTTGTCAATCAAAGTAATTCGCTGCAGAGCTGAGTAATTTAAAGTGAATTAGACTCACGTCAAAACTGTATACATTATATATATATATATATATATATATATACATATTTCGTTATAAATTTTTGGTGAGCTTACACTGAATAAACGTAGATCAAAATTGAGCAAATTATCGCTTTATAGTGGAGCAAGTCACTTTCGGGTAAGGTTACTCCTCGCATTGAGCATAACGTTTGGACGTTTTTTTTAATCGCGACTTGCTCTTTGAACATAAGTCTAGTATCTGAAGTCATTTTTATATACGTGACTGTATGACATTTGATCTCTGTAAAATGTGTATTGAGCTTCTACTAAAATTCCTTAATACATTTTGACTTAGTCTTACATGTCAGTATTACTCAATATAAAAACTCATATATTTTGATGTTGAATTGTTCAAAATATGTACACGTTCACGTGTTTTGTCACTAATGACAAGGGTTTCGTCTTTCGGCATCTTCGGGCACACTTTAACTAAAAAATGCGTTTATTTTAATAATATCAATAAAACGTCTTGATATACACCATACGTATGTGTTAAACGAATCGCAAATTATTATTAAAAATTTTCATTAACGATTTTATAATCGCACCATTAACATACTTAAAATTATGATAGCATATACGTTTTTAAAATATTCGTAGTCAAATTATGTTGAAGTATCATTGGTTAATTTTGTTATTTTCAATAGAAGTTCGACAGCCAAATTCGAAATATTTGTCATGTTGCACAACCGAGGTCGCTTCACGTTAAGGTGCTAAAACGTACGTCAATTGTCCTCATATTATTGTTATTTCATTGATATTAAAGTATTTTTTGGCATACATACGTGTGTATGGAAAAAACTATAAATTAAATGTGCATACTAGTATATTAAAGGAATTCGAAATTTACGACATGTATTTAAAAGTATTTGCATTTGAATGAACGAATTGCATTGCAAGTATAAATTTTATTTGGACATTTTTCATTCTTTTTTATTGAAGAAAATAATAATATTCTTTACTTACTTGTAATGCAGAGCAATATAATAAATACTTTATAGATGTAGTAATAACACAATTTTTAGTACTATTTCCACAATTTTATATATTGAAGATCATCAATTTATACACTGAAAGTTAAAAACAATGCTATGTATAAGTTGGAATTTATTTGGAAAAACTCCATTGAAACACGGTGAAAAAATAATAATGTATTTTAGTTCTACAAATTGATGTTCGTATTTTTTCACCGTGTTGAAAATATGGCTTTTTATTAAAAAAAATAACTTAAGAAACATCAGATAAACAAAATCTATGGTTCGAAAACTGAAAAAAAAATCACAGCTTATAATTATACAATATTGTGCATGTCATTTGATTGCAAAACAAAAATCAGTCGTATTTCTAGATGAATTTTAAATTTGTGAACTATTTAACTTGATTTATATCTATTCTGCATGATTGCATTTGAACTAAATATTTTCTCAGTTCTTCAACATTTTATTTGTCTTTCTGTTAATTTTAGCTTAAAAGTTTTTATAAATTAGCCTTTATTTGTACTGTATTAATTTATAATGCTCACGATGTCCAAAACTGGTCCTGTTGTAAAAAAATGAAGTCGTGGATATAATACTTAGCACTGTGTTTTCATTATTTAATCATGATTCTAAGCTAACAAGATGTAACAGTAAACACTATAAAAGTGACTGTAGAGAATCGCAACAGACATTTTCAATGTAAGAAACCTATAACATCTATTGGCTATTTGTCAGTCGTGGAAACAATAATTGGATATTTTAAATAATAAAAACACATTTTTTTTTTTTTTTTAGTACTTATTTCCACAATATATTTTTTGATCAGGACCGGTTTCGCTCATATTATGGATCTATTTAAGTACTAAAAAATGTGTTTTTATTATTTAAAATATAATGCCTTTCCATCAAGAAGTGACAGTTAACACCTTAAAAGTGAATAATTGGATAAACGAAAAATAATCTCATAATTAACCGCTTTCAATAACAAATAAACTCACATGAAAACGAATACAATTAGTTCATGCTTTTAGATAAAATGTTTTAATTGATAAAAACAGACGTGTTCTGGAAGTACAAGAGCACTGAAAAATCAGTGACGAAACCGAAAAGATTATACCAAACCACTGCTATGTGTAAAATTGAGTAACAAAACAATGGTTTGAAAGGTTACCCAACTCCGGGAGCGTGTATTCTTACGGTTAAAATTCGTATTTTACTAGTACTTCTTCAACCTTTTGACACGTCAGTAATTTTGCTGCCTTGTAAAGTATATCACATAATTGAACATCAGCGATAGATTATTTATCACCAGTTTAAGTGAGAAGATAATAGTGCAATCGTGTACAAGTTGAATGGGAAAGGTCTTATGATAATTTAAAAATATTCAACGACTTCGTAAACTTAACACAATGTATGTAAGACGCGTAAAATAAAGTTTTTATTGATTTATTAGCAAGTGAAAAATAAGGCGGCAGTAACTGTAAAATTTAAGAACCCGAAAATAGTGTGTTTATCGATATTTACAATCCATATATTCCGCAATGGACATATTGTATGTAATATTGATCAGGTCATTTGACAACATTATTTCAATGCAATAAAATGCAATTAACAGCATTACGTGTTACACACGTGTTAACCTTTTCGTAGCCGCAAATAAATCATGCCGTAGTATTTACCAGGTCGAACATTTTTGGTCAAAATAAAATTTATTTAAAAAATCTATGTTGTTGTGTTACAAAGAAATTATATTTTAATGAAAAATATTATATTCAGCATATATTTTTAGAGTTTATTCTTGAATTTAATCATTTTCAAAACTTCTTTGTCACACTGAATCGCACACGCTACTAAAAGTACTTCTGAGATATCTAGTATATGGCAACCATCAGGTTAAAAGAATTTCAAACATTCGCAAACAAAACTTGACTTAAAATTGTTCGAATGCTTATTTATTTTATGTGTATACTTTAAACAAAACATACTAGTTATAATTGCGTTAATTTTGTAGCGTAGAAATAATTAACAAATGATATTAAAAATTGGCAAGGAAATAAGGAAGGAACTATGCAACATTAATCAATAGTATGCATTTGACCTCACTCTCATTCTCATAGAAAACGTCTATATCCGAAGCAATACTGATGAACAAAGCTAATTAAAAAAAGCATTACTACACTAAAACTTGAGAATATTTAAGTCCAAGCAGTTTGTCGATTTATATTTAAATACCAATTCTTCGTGATACACGTCCGACGACATTGTCTGTGTGGCATTTATTTGATGAGAAAAAGTTTAAGCTAAAAGCATTTAAAAATTGAGCATGGTACAATTGGTTTGAAGCCAGTTTCCAACAGACAAACAGAAAGTAAACATCAAATGAGTATTGATTAAATTGGCATTTGATGGTAGAACTCTAATATAACACGGTGAAAAATAGCAATATATTTTAGTTCTACAATTTTTTTTATAAGATATAGTTGATAGCTATTTCGGCTCACGCCATCGTCACAACTATGTCAATCAATAATTTAAAAGTAGCCGATATGGCTACCCAGGCAATTCTTTTTAAACGATTGTACGATTAAACATAGGTCTGACGATGGCGTGAGCCGTAAAAGCTATCAAAAAAACAATTATTGAACGCAAATACAATGTAATTTTTCCACTGTATTAAATGAATACTTATTAAAATGGTCAGAATGTGATAAGTAGCATATGTATAATATAATATTTAGCAATCCGATTGCTCGGTGATTACGATGTGCATTGCCGATTTGATGCATTATTACATCCGGAAATCAAACCGATGCGTTCCCTTCACAATGAAGGGGGTTACAGCATCGGTCAGCAAAAAAATAATTAGAAACGAGACTGCCGTGCCCACGTCGACAGCCGCCTGCCCGCTTTCAAAATAACTATGTTTACATTTCGCTGTTTTTTTGGTGGCTACATAATATTGCGCAAATAAATCAGACTTTGATAATTATAATGGAAGATTTTGTATTCACACCGAGTAAATCGTTTTTAAAATACCATCGCACCAAATAAGAGGTGCGATCTAGATGTCAGAGTTCACCAAGCGCTATTTTAATAACTTTGTGTTATATTATCATAAAACGAATATTTAAAAGTTAAATAATTAAAGTTGCGGGGGCTTGCGACCAGCGTATCGAATTGTCGATCCGATAATAAAGTGTTTGTTTGCACATAAAATGAATCGATACTGTGTTTAATTTGTAATCAATACTTTCTTTTCATATTTCCATGACATTATCGAATACCTTATATGAATTTTAAGACAAATGTCATTGTATATTACTCCATATTAAGAGTATAACTTCGTCATCGTAAATTAATCAAATGAAACGCGATTTCCTAAAAGGAAGTTCTAAAAATTATACTACCCATATATTACGTGATGACAAACGATTAAAATTTAAGAAACCTATAATTTTTTTCTTTATATTATATAAACAAAAATACAAAATATCAAGGCATTTCCAAACGATTTAAAATCTCTTTTTCAACTATGGTCATAAAGACTTAACTAGAATAATTCGTCTATTTCAAAATAATTCCTTAGATTGCCTAGATAAACAACTTTCTTGACGTTTCTCATTTCTCATAGGAAATTTCTCATGACAACACGATATATTAAAAAGTTAAACTAAAGTTATTGTTTTTTATAGATAGTATTTTGACAAATCAAAGATTTCGTATGTTAATAATAAAAAAAGTGATATTTTGATGACTACGGTTTTCAATTATTATTATATATATAGCGTAAGTCACATTAATGTATCTGCTCAAAAGAGAAAAAGCTCTTATGAAATAGTTAGAAAATATTTGTCTTTATATTGTACCAATAACTTGAGGGAGCGAACATTTTAAACACTTAATTCATTTAATTTTATACTCTCCGGATGTTTTTAAAATGCAATGTTTTTAATTGTTATAAATAAACGTATTTTTTTATAATATCTCTTTTTAACTATTTTCATTCCATATAAATTAACGCTTCGTTTGAATGCTCTATAACGTAGAATAACTTTTTTTTAAAATTGACCATATTTGATTCATGTGTAGAGCATTTGGACCTCACTTGGCACCTCCATGATTTCTTGCACAGCCGCCAGTTGCTCTACTACTTCTTCCAATTTTACTCCACAACTCTTCTGCTACTTCATGTAAATCTTGGGAATAATAATCAATGAGCGCTGGAATTTCGCCGGGCGTCTTAACTTATTCAAAAATTGTAATTAAATCAATTGAAAATAAAGCGCTGTAAACATTGTTACAATTAATGATATAACAGCTTAAAGTTTTATATAAAGCTTAAATGTCATGCTCAAAACTTTCTATTCTACCGAATGCCTTAATATATAGAAAAAATCTTCAACAATACTTAATTATATATCTTTTTATTGAAACAATTGAACACTGATTACGTAACAAAAATAATCGTTTTTCTATCCAATAGACGATGAAGAAAAAATTGGAATTCCGTGTGAGATTTTTTATTACATATCTGAAACGATTACATGTGGCAGCAATTAATGGTACGTGGTGCAGTGGTCAACGCCGCTGGCTTCTGTTACAGATGTAGTGGTTTCAAGACTCGTTACGAAGAGAATTTTTCATATTTTTTTTAAGGTAAGTTTTATAAGGTTTATATATTTTTTTTCAAATACGTGTATGTTTGTCATTACTTTTAAGTGCTTATTTCTACAATTTAATACAGTTATAAGCGGGAGCTGTCAGTATTATCAACTGTTTGATAATGCCAACGATGAGCGATGAAAAAATATAGTTGAAAAACAAACTTTACAAGGGCTCGAATGTCAAAAGATTACAAACTTTTAGTCCATTTTATCAAACGTTCTACTACAAATTTAGACATAATCAAGACAGAAGCTTTTGCACCGAAAAAACCTCCCCAAATTATTCCAATTCGGATTCGTTATTATACAGTTTCACCAGCAATATAGAATTCAAAATAATTACTCCATTACTCTTATTGTGTTAGTAAAACTGATAAACCAGGTGTTTCTAGCTAGTTAAGGATGAACTATAAAGTTATCACCGAATTTATAAAAAATATTGTTTTTTTATAAACTCTGTCAAACGTTGAAATAAATATTTAGTATACTTAAATCAAAACAATGATCCCTTTCAATGTGTTTACAGTATCTTCTAGACCGAAGGATTTGATATTTTAAATAAAGAAACACACTTTTTAGTCATTTTCATCAGTTAATAATGTCTGTGATGAACGAAACCGGTCGTGATCATAAAAAATGTTGTGGCAATAGTACTGTCAAATATTTTTTTATTATTTCGAATCGATGATACTATATTTATCGTTTTGAAGATGCTCGTAAATAATTCAAAATACACGAGTATTTGTTAATATTATTAAGAAAACTATTTCCTAATAAAGTGGATTTAATTGTTATCTTAACGCTACAATAAATTATATGTATATATATGTAAAATTTATCGCTCGTTCTTACTGTCAGCTATTCATCAAAGTTTCAAATAAAAGTGTCTATAATGAAATTGTTATTAATCTGTTACTGCAATGTCACTATGAGCGGGAGTGGAAAATTCGTTTTTTTTATTCTGTAGTAAATTCTTGAATAAATGTCAATGTTTACAGGCAAAGCGTAGTTTTTTCTAAGGCTAAAGAAATCCAGCGCGTCCGCCAAAACGGGTGGGCGAAAATATTGTCGAATCCAAAATTTAAAATCAATGCAAAGTATGTTTTGAGTATCGTAAATCTCCAGTTAACAAATTGTTACTGCAAGAATAATTTTGCTGATGCAACCCGGTTGTAAATCATCATTCAAATAAAAGGCGAGACGTTTTTATAACGGCGTATTTTTTATCTGTCGATTTTATGGTAGGATTGTTGATTTTTGGATTATAAGGTTATAAACGAATTGATCAACTCCCGTTTTTGTGCTATGTTTTGCAATTTGATTGCACATTTTGAATTCTACAACTTAACACAGATCTTTATTGCAATTTTATGATTAGCACTCTAAAAACCAACGACATACATATGCATACTTGCATGCATTCCTTTTAGAACCCATGTTGTGTCTTAATAGAAGATTTTCTATATGATCTGCTTTCTATCCAGTTGGTCAATCTTTCATTTATAAAACGAGAAAAGATACAAACGATTGAACTGCTAGATATTAGTAAGGCATGTAAGCTATACGTCTTTTTGTCTATGATCGGAATAGTGCAAGAAAATTAATAGACGTTGCAAAAACTCATGCCTTCTAACAGAATCGATGAATCGATGGAAAAAAACGATCTCTCTACAATATGATATATCGTCAAAAGTCGCAGGAATATAATATGTTCTTTATTCAACAAATATTAAAAATCAATTTTTATTTAGTTAAAATAAATAAGAATTATTTACCTACTTACCGCTAACGTATCCACTGTTGAGACGGACGATTGCAGTATGTTGATGGTGGGAAAAATGAGAATAAAATTTGAATTGTGAAAATTTGTACGACTCCACATGCTTTATCACTAACGACCCGTGTTTCGCCTTTCGGCATCTCCAGGCATTCTATCACATGGATGCAGCAGAACTGACGAACACATCCGTGGAACCTGGAAAACCCGGAAAGCATGTAGAATCGTGCAAAGTTTTAACAATTTAAATTTGGTGCTTAAATTTCATTTTCAATTTATCTGTGTCAGCAAATAACAGCTTAATCCACTAAAACAAAAAATATTGTTCCTGATAAGTCCTTTAAAAAAAAAATCGGTCAAAGAGACAAAAAATAATAACGCAATTTGTTTTATTTTTTATATTATCACGGTTTAAAAGTTTGTTTACCTATGGCGAATGTAATTGGAACGATATTATCTAAGAGCTAGTAAAGGGAAGACTTTTTTAGGTGTGCTTTCTTTTCAGTCCACCTTTCACTGTGACAATCTACATTTACAGGTGTAGTGTTATGAATGTGTGTGTTAACGTTTTTTGTCGCTTCGATGACAAACTAAATAACAATATTTAGTTACCGCGTCAAGTACAGAGTCGCATCTAGGACTCAGTCACGTTAAATTTTAATTATTAATCAAAGCAGTCAAAATAAAAAATAATTTTTATAAAAAAAAAATGATGGTTGAGATTCATTTGTAAGTTCTCTATTTTAATGGTAGGATTTGATGTGCAACGATATGATATGCTACACTATTTAAATAATAAAAACACATTTTTTTTAGTACTTATTTCCACAATATATTTTTTGATCAGGACCGGTTTCACTCATCGCGAGCATTATCAACTGATGAAATGTGTTATTATTATTTAAAATATCATGCCTTTCCACCAAGAAGTGACAGTTAACACCTTAAAAGTGATATACTACACTATCAAAATGGAATCAAATCTTGTTGTTGTAGCTTTAAAACACTATCTGTTTCTAATAATAATAATTGATTAATAATGTAACGTAAGGTGAAAATAACAAAACAATTAGCTCTTAAAATATGATTGTGAATAGCAGTGCTATGGAGTTCTTTAAAACACGACTTAGACCAACAAAAAAGTATTTTTTGTCAAGCATTTTTCGTAGTCTTCATCTTAATGTGCATTAAATTAAGATCAATCTATCAATACGATAAATTGTTCATTGAGATATTCTTCAAAATTGTATAATCGAAAAAGTAGTTGACGTCGTTCGTTTTTCACCACACCGACTCCACAGCCCTGTGGGTAGTTATTTCGGCTCTACAACATCGTCAGAACTATGCGTCATTTTTATAACACCAAGTTATGTATACTTAAACAGAAGATTTAGACAGTATTTTGTCTCGCATTTATTTTTATTATATTATGTTATATTATCATTTATTTTACATACAAATATTCATATATAACAGTAATGACGTTTGTATTATTCAAACAAAACGATAAATTGTTTATTGTTTCTGTGAAAGTATACTTAGCATATATAAATTTTGATTTCAAAGTAGTACTGATGACATGAAGCCAAAACAGCTGTCAATAATCAATTAAAGTTTTTGTAAACGTAAATACTTTGTAATTTTTAATACTACTATTAAAATGAAAAGTCAAGTAAAAACCAATTCATTCAATCGAAAATATTTTACAGATTGTCTGCTTAAGGCTTCTTTTTGGTGATAAATTATGAAGTGATATTCCAGGACAATAATGCCGCCCCTTCTTTCAATTGCTCGTGCACACTACGTACCTTTGCCACATAAATGCGGCGCGTCTGAACAGAAATATATCATAGATCAATAAATGAAAGAAGCTATATGCAAAAGTAGCTGTTGGTACTATTGGTTATCAGTTACTGAGACAATTCTTATACGAAAATTACTCTTAGAATTTATCGCTAATTATTTTTTTCTTCTTCTGAAAAATGAACTTTTAATTTTGATTACATTGATTGAATAATATTTTAATACTAGCAGTCAAATCATTGAAAATAATCATCATACATTTATAAGTCGAAAGCAAAGCTGTTGAATTTATTATGTTTGCAACTCCTTTTAAATTAATTAGATTTTGCCGATTGTTTTGTTTATTAGCATTATATAATACAGTAGTGCAGTATTTACTGCTATTAAAACTATAAATAAAAAATCAAATATTACTCTTTATTTATTTCTGCTAATTTATTTTGGTAGAACGTCGAACGTAACACCTTAAACATCTTGAAGATTGAGAAAATATATTTCCTAGGATTCTAAATTGTAAATCCAATTAATTTCGTTTTTTTTTTTTGAATTAAGAATAAAATATAATATGTATTTAAAACATTAAAAAGTTTCAGTGTATTTTTGATATGAAAAATATTATTTCTCCAAACTCACTCTCGTCCACATATATTACGTAGACTTCTAACTTAATACGTTTGAATGTATTATTTTGCACGACTTTTAAAATAATGATCAGGAATATGCAGTCTTATTTTATCAAAAATCATCAGTTGGGAATCAAAAATAACGAAAGAATGACGATTTATAGAACATAGTCAGTTCTGTTGCATCCGTGTGATAGAATGCCTGAAGATGCCGAAAGGCGAAACCCGGGTCGTTAGTGACAAAACATGTGGAATCGTACAAAGTTGTAACAACTCAAATTTGATATTGAAATTCCATCAAGCACCTTCAGTCGATATTATGGACCAGAAATAGGAAAATGATTTTTTATACGATGATGTGAGAATGTCATATTTAATATTTATTTTTTTGATCGTTTGTACATTGAATTTAATTCAGTAGAAATTTAATGAAAAATTTGCATGTTATATATATATATTTTGGCAGGTATTAACTCTTTTATTCAAACGAAAAAAAGTTTTCTATAAGATTATATATTTTTATTGAAACATTTTTTTTCGTGTAAACTCGTAAAGTTTTCATAATAAATATAATATATACATTTTTTCAATGCTCTGAAATGCATTATGTACATATATGTACATGGGAGATTTTCGTACTGCGTTTATACAATATATTTAAGTATTCTGAAGATTTTAGCACACCTAAATCATTTAAAAAGAAAATTTCTCGTAACGTTTTTGAAATACACGATTTAATTTAACTTACTCTGATCTCTATTGATTTATTTTCCCTAAATATGAGCTCTTTACTCTAATAATTTATGGAAGTTTGATAGTTTGATAGTTTTAATGCGTAGATGGACGCAAATTTTATTAGTCACTGATAATAATAGTGTAATATAGCCTTCAATAATTTTACCAAAGTTATTTTTTACATATCAACTAATCAATCGGAAAAAAACAAATTTTAACATGTGATAATTGTATAAATTTACATTTAATTTGAAATATTCAAAAACTGCATGAATTTTCCAAATAATATATTTTTATATTTCAAGATAAGTATGTTTTCAAAAAACACATTTAGGTAGGTACATGTTCAAATTTGTATCCAATCAATGCCATATTACCATTTTAATGGTACAGTGCATTATAAAAAAAATACATTATAAAATTTGAGGTGTGGAAACTTCATCACTAAATGAAATTTAATTTTAATTATCCAAACATTTTTTCTTAAACTTTATCTCATTCATCGCCATTTTGTTATTGTATGTTTTATGTTATATGTATTTAATCAAATAGTTTTAAAAAACCTTGCATTTATATCACTACCTTAAACTCGAAAACTATTTTTTCCAAATTATTATAAACCTTGTTAATTTCAAATCGGTATTTATATAAATAAGCTAATCAACTACAGTGAAACCCCGATCAACCGTTCACGCATAATATGTTTTCCTGGAAAGCTTGTTCATTTTTAAGCCCCGTCAAAAACCCATAGTAACAATGTTAAATTGCACCGCATTAACCGCTCACCGATTTATCAATTTTCTTGATCTATCGTTTAAATATTAAGGTCCCGTCTCAAATATTATCCCGATTGACCGGTTTTAGTAGATAAATCTTTTTATCCAATACAGTTGATGAGTTTGAGCATACTAAATGGTATGTATTAACCAAAGAACTTTTACATAACCTCTCATATTTATCAATTTTCGAAAGACCTCATTTTTGAAAATTAAAAGGAAGAGGGACTTTATCTTTTTTAATTATTATTTTTAGTTTTACTGCATTCATCGTTTCCCGCATGCTTCGTTTTATTTTTAGAATCCCTTGAAAAACGTGGAATCGAGGTTTCTCTGTATTCCCTAACACTTTTGAATACGAAAAAAAATTAAGTTTTCTGAAATATTTCTCAAATAACAGAAATTAGGAAATGCATGCGATAGATAGTGCTAGAGAAATAAAATCTCAAATGTTAATTTCGACGTAATGAGCTAGTCATATAATTGCCTAGATTGATAAAAATCAATTTCATTTTTATTTACCAATAAACTAACACACCTAGGACCTTGTCGCTATCGGGTCACGTAATGTGTGCGTTTTGGACAATAATCGCAGATTTGCACGGCCATTCATTTATTCAGTGAGTTCATTGATTTAACGTGTCAATTGTGGTATGTGAAAACCCACTCACCAAGACAACACTGTCACCCAAATAACTAAATACACAGAAATAACTTTTCAGTTCGGGTTTGTGTCTTGTCAGACCGCGTGAGTCACTAATATTCTCCAAGAAAATCAATAACGTAAATCAAAGAGTCAAAATTATTTTATTGCGTCACCTTTGTTTCCGTATTCAATAAAATATTCAAAACACTTAATTCTACGATGCCCTCTGCTAATCGATAATAGATTTTAACAACTGAGGAAATTTTGAATACATATATTGTTTGTTTTTTATTCAAAAAACTAATGATTATCTATTGTCTTTTTTAATTAATAATTTAAGTGTTCATTACTTAAAAAGTTTTTTTTTTATTTTCAATTTTCATCAACTACAGAAAAATTGAATACTTGGCAACATTATGAATTTCAAACTAACATTTAATTAAAATAAATAATACAACAATTGTTTATTAGTAATTTTATCACTTTTAATGTGTTAACTGTCACTTCTTGATGGAAATGCATGATATTTTAAGCAATAAAATATAAAGATACGTTACACTCATCGTGACCGATGAAATATAAATCTTCTTTCGATAAACTTCTAACGGCATTTTTTATTATTTCAATGTTATAAATTTTATAAACAAAACAACAGTTAGATTTTAAAAGTAATTTATTCAAATTATGATATCGACTGAAAGTGCTTGATGGATTTTGAATATCAAATTTGTCAGTTCTATTACATCCGTGTGATAGAATGCCTGAAGATGCCGAAAGGTGAAACCCGGATCGTAAGTGACAAAAAATATGGATTCCTACCAAATTGCTACAATTCAAATTTAATGTATTCAATAAAATATCTAAAATTAAACAGTAAAGACACTGAAAAGCTCAAATGATAAGTGACAAAATTGTGGAAGTGTGCAGAGCTTAAACGATTCAAATTTAGAATGAATAATATAAAAAAGACATTTTAATATTATGCACAGCAATTTCGTCAAATTAAAAAAAGGTTTTGTAACCATTTCCAAAGAAGTGATTTATTAATGTTTGTGATTGAAAATTTGATAGATTTACTCATTCTGTTGCGTCACGAATGAAATTGTTGTTGTATGCAACCTATATTATAACAATTACTAATTACATACACCTACATATAACAAGAATATTTAGTTGCAAGTGCTCTGCTAAGAAAGAGTAACAGTCCAATAATGGTGATACTCGATAAAACAAAAAATGACCAAGTGCTTGTGGCAAAAAATACCACTCAATAATACTTATTTAAGTGAGTTGAAATAATAAGTGTTATGTAGGTGTAGAATAAATTGGAAGGTATCATTTCGCTAACAGTAATAATTCACGTGTTAAAAAGTGCTTATCTTTAGTTTTGTATTACCAATTCGTGTACTGAATAAATTTAAAACAAAATAATGCGCGAACGATATGAAAGTTCTTAGCATCAGTCAAAACTAGATCGTGAGAGAGTACACTCTATCGTCTGATACAGAGTGCGGCAAAATCAATAAGCTTTCACTTGATTAATCAATTGTTTTTTTTTTATTATTATTATTTGATCACATTTTTTCAAGTGTGTGCAGTATTTGAATACGACTGACGAAAAAATATATTATTGTATATATATAAATATATACAGTCAACCCTCTTACAGTGTAGAGATAGAGACAATGCTATATGACAGTTTTTATTACAATTTGTACAATTCGACATGTTTTGCAAGTAACGATCAACAAGTTTTACCAGCAATGACTTGGATTTTCTTTCAGGCATTCTATTACACGGATGCAACACAACTGACGATAAAATGTGATCGGTGTCTGAAGATGCCGAAAGACGAATCCCGGGTCGTAAATTGCAAAACATGTGGAATCGTTCAAAGTTTGAATAATTCAAATTTGATATTAAAATTCCATCAAACACCTTTAGTCGATATGATATATTCTATATTTACAATAGTTTGTTATCAAGCGAGCGTATCAAAAGTTTTGACCCTTTTTATCTTCTGCGCTGCTTGCTGCGGTCTCTTATCTCCGATTTCATCATAAAGTTAATAACCAGTTCAACGTTCATATCCCTTATAACCATCATTTTTTGAAGCTTGCTTTTGAAGAAAACAGTCTTCGCTAGGCGTTGAATAAGTAACATTTGGTTTTAATCGTGTGTGACATTTGGATTATTGAAAAACATAGCTTCAGTTCTTCTAAGACATTTTCAACCCTGCCTGCCTCTACTGCCAACCAATATTATTCCGGTGTTTTTTAAGGGTACAATTAAAAACACGTAGTTAAAGTAACTGAGGGATTATAACACAACATGGGAAAAAGCAAAGTAACTAGCAGGTAACTAGCACTGGTAGTGGATAATTTGTTCAAATAGAGGGAAAATATGGTCGGAGAAAAAGTTTTAAGTGTTGAACAATGTGGGAACGTTATGGGTGCTATTAAATAAATAATAAAAGATGAATTGAAAAAATAGATGTTAGATATTTGAAATGGCTCAAAAGTGGAGATTTCTAAGTGTAACAAAAGCCACATAAAAATCAAATGTAGCCTAAGACGGAAATCTTTATTACATTTCGTTTTATTATAAACTATAGAATTGTCTAAAACAAACAATTTATTATAGAAAACTGAATATTTTTTGTTGTATTTTGAATGCGTTACCTACAATAATAAATTTCATATTGAATATTGTTCAACAGATTAAACAAATATAATATTAGTATATGTTTAAATCAGTGTTAGTATTCCTCAATGCTTTTGATTGGAGATTAAAACTGATTAGTGATGAGAATAGAATATACTTAATGTGAAATTTTTTCGAATAGAAAACAGCACCATAAATAAATTAACGTTTTATTCAACCATTCACTGATTGTTTTTTTTTATTAATTAGACAGTAGAACGGCTGCTGTTATGCATTTTTTTAAACTACAGTTTTTTCAAAGCTGTCAGGGTTGATGATTCTGGTTCATTGTGTACCCATCTAAACATAACTTCGCCTAAACGTCGTGTCACGATCTACCATTTTCGAGTCCAGTTACGTTTTTTGTGGCAGGTAAATCACGATAGCCGATCTTCGGAGCAGTGGTGCTAAGTCATGTTATAATTACATTGAAAAGATGTACATTTTATTCGCGATACCTGTACATACAAAAAAAATAGTTATTTTGTTTCGACCAAGTTCAGTATCAAAGAAACACGTCTATCGAAACCGTTCGAATGATAAACGATTGTAGGTCAGTAGTTCAAAGTTTATATGGAAATAAGTTCTTGATAACATAATGAGTTTAAATAAAATGAATAGGAAATAAAACAAATACTTTTTGATTCAAAACTATAAATTGATCTGATGTTATACTAAAACGAAAAAAAATCAGTACTGGGAAAACATTCCCGCTCTCAATGTGAAATAATTAAATGAAGTATCTTAATACAAGTTTTTCTTCACAAGAAAGCTCTATATTAAAAGAGCGAATACATTTAAATAACGTTTCTTTTTAGTATTTTAGCGTCACATCAATTGTATTTAACATAAATATGTTTAATATAACGATACGGATTTCGCCCTTCGGCATCTCCAGGTATTCCATCACACGGATGCAACAGAACTGACCAATGGAATACCTGAAGATGCCGAAGGGCGAAACCCAGGTCGTTTGTGTCAAAACATGTAAAATCGTACAAAATTACAACAATTCAAATTTGATATTGAAATTCCATCAAGCACCTTCAGTCGATATCATAAATTATAAATATGTTTTTTGAGCACAACATTGAAGAGGTATGATTTTTACGCGCTTACTTATCGAATAATAATGAAGAAAAAGTCAGCGCGATAAAAGATTGTCGACGCCTTCCTAATGTACTTTCTCAATCCCTGCGTGCTATTTTTTACGCCGCTGGCCACTCTTCCTTGTGGAAGTTCTGCGAACAAAAAGAAATATAAAAAAAAAACAAAACCGCCAATTCATGACTAGACACTCGGCTCTCGACCAAATATTATGATAATACGTACATTATAAGAGTTACGTAGAGCCTCGATAAGAAAAAAAACTCACAAAGCTTCAATATAATGACCTCTGTGCATCCGGTTTAAGGTATGTAACGTTAAGCGAGGCGAGAAATTTTGATTACTTCTATAGCATTGTGTATGCGCTGGGCTTTACCAGAGCATGTACGTATTTGTATAGTTTTACGCAGGATTCTTTAATTTAATACAAGGCTGAATTAAAATTGGTGTGTAAACAACATTACTTTAATCAAAAAGTAAACAAAAATTAAAATTTGATACCTTGTTTTAACCGGATGGCTGCCTGAGACGAGATATCACGCCAATATCTTTAAGCGTAATTTCTACCTAAAGTGTTGCTTCTATTAAAATGATTCTTTGACAGTACACACACTGATATTCATAAGAAAGATTTAAAAACATTTAACCATAAATGTAAAGGATTTCTACATCGATTTTTTGCAATTTCTTCGAGTGTTCGAACTGTCATTTGACAGATATCCATAGAGTTTCACATTTATCAAAATCAATTCTCTTCAAAATTCTTCAAGAAACCTTGTTTTTCATGACATAAAATGAACAATTAGTGAGTTAATTAATTATTTCTGTATATGAAATTTAAAAAAAAAACACAGAAAATTCACTTTTTTTGTTACAAATTATAACTGGCATGCTGGGGATATACGTATATTTTTTCTGACAATCAAAAGATTTAATTATTCTACTAGTAATGATTTTTGTTGATTAGCTGTTAAAATTTCAACTGATTGTAATGGATAAATATATAATAATCTGGTAAATAATTCATTGAGATATTCTTTAAAATCGTCTAATGGAAAAAAATATTTGAACTCATTTGTTTTTCACGACGCAAGTTTTTTTGAGTATTTTATTTTTTAATTGACTTCTAACTCACATTAAACTTATTTTAAAATTTCTCTATAATACTGAATGTGGCAATTTTTTGTGTACAAAAATAAATTAATATTCATAATAGAAACGTGAAATACTAGATACATCACATATGGACAGATATGATCATTATAACATCAATTAATTGATTGTATTCATTTTATAGAATGAATAATAAAATTATCAATACTGATTTATTACTGAAGCCAACTATTAATTCATGCACTAGAACTTTTTTCTCCACGATAATGAGTGTTTGTTTAAAATTTTAATGGGTAAATTTATTTATTCTATTACCATAAATATATTTTTTATTGCCTTTATTGGTTAATAATGGCAATATTCTTCTCCATAGTGTACATTTTTATATGCACTATAGAGATATATATATAAGGAAGCGATCGAAAAAAGATTTTGTTTTTAAACAACATGTATGAGCAAACAGCTAAAAATAAAATATGTGTACAAACGTATATGCGTTTGAATTCTCCATTTAAAATATAAAAACATTACATAACTCCAAAATATTTATATACATATATATATGTATAAAAAATTGCAAAAATATCTTATCAGCAACGTAAGAAAATAGCAAAGTATTTTTTTTTGAATTGTTACAACTGACAATTATTTCTGTTGCATCGGTGTGATAGAATGCCTGAAGATGCTGAAAGGCGAAACCCAGGTCGTTGACAAAACATGTGGAATCGTACAAAATTGTAACAATTCAAATTTGATATTGAGATTCCGTCAAGCACCTTCGGTCGATATCATAAATTATAGCAAATTATTTTATTTCTACAAATTTTATAAGGTTTATATTATAGTTGATAGCTATTTCGGCTTACGCCTTCGCCACATAAATCTTGTAGATCTAAAATACTTTGCTATTTTTTTTACCGTGCCATAATGGATTTCTATCAAGAAAATGTCAATTCAATCAATATACTGTATGTTTTATTTTACACTATTAACATAAAAAGTCATGTATTTTAAAATACTTTTATAATAAAATAATTATATGTCATTATTGAAGTCTGTAAAGTATATCATAAATAAGAATGCTCTCAAACAATGTTGATATATCGATTGAAAGTAGTATGGATATGCTGTTTGTACTGGGAATCGATCCCGTGTGATTCGTCGCAGAAGTCAACGGTGTTGAATAATGTACCACGAAAGTCAACGGTAATCAATGTAAATATTCATAATATCAAAAAACCCTTGTTAATACTACAAATTACCTTTAAATCCTCGAAATGGGACCAAACCGCCGTTCTTTTGGACAAAAAGGTTAATTATGGTAACCCGACTGGTTATAAGCTTGTTAATAAACATTTTTTTTTGTATTGTGCACAACATATACTCAAACACTGAATAGTTCAAAAATAATTCAATAGTGTTGATGTTAACCATAGTGGTAATTCTCAAGAGAGATCAGGCATTATTTCAATATAAAAATTAACTCACACACAAAAGCTTTGACTGTGTAAACTGTCTAATTTGTTTAAGTATCATATATCAACACACCGCAATCATTCGTCTCAACAGTTGATACGTTAGCAGTCAACGAATCGTTATATTTTATATAATAAAAACACATTTTGGATTGTTTCATAAAATATTTTATAATCACGACTGTTCTGCTCATCGTTATGTTATTAACCAACTCATATAAAAAATTATAATTAAAAAGCTTAAAATCGATGAAGCAACATTTGTAAACTGGTCATAGATAAACCGTTAAAACTTAAATATAAAACAACACAAAAATGTTATGTATATATTTTAATTGTATTTATCATTTTAAGTATAAATAAACGAAAAATATATTGATGTGTATAAAAGTTTAAAACAGACAGACAGTAATAAATTATTACACACTTAATCTACACTAAATTTGACAAGGGTTCGACAAATATACACTATTTTTTTTTGAAGTTTTGTGGAATTTTTTACAATAGTTTTTTTTCCTTGTTAAAATATAGTTCCACCTAAAAAATGACAATTCAATCAACTGATTTATTCGTGTGATAGACGTCATTGCTTGTTAGAAATACTTCTTGTGTGGGATTTACATAATTAGTTGGTACATTTAATGCCGAGTATTTGCTTTTTAACATTTTTCATACGTCGATGCGTCAGAGAGTTTTTGAACCTCTTGAATTGATGAGGATTGATCGTCAACGCTGACCTGCACGTGAACACTGAACTACAATCGTTTGAGAAGTTTTCACTTAAAATTTATATTGTAGGCTTAGATAGGACAGAATTCTTATGTGAAGTGACATGCAAAAATCGGTGAGAATTTGTCAATGTTAATGATTTGGTTTGTAAAAATAATAAGCAGACAAATTCTTTTTATTGCATATTTGTTAAAATATCATTTCCTCGATAGATCTTTATTATAATACGGTAAAAATAGTGACGTATTTTCCTACCAAAAACCTTCAATCGAAAATATAAATTAACTATTCACTGTTTGTATACAACAACAAAATATATGACATATAACCACTTCAATGGTGTTTCATTATTCAATAAATCTCGATTCACACGACGAAGAGTAAGTGCGGACTCTAAAATAACATACAATATAATGCGAGATCAAAAAATGACCTTTTATGAGAGAAATATAAAAATTATGACACGGTGAAAGGACACTTTGAAATATTGCAACATTAAGCAGAAATGTTTCTTCTAGAAGAGAAATGACTCAATTTGTTTGCACCCAATAAACTCACTTGCGAAACCGATTTTTGTTTTTATGGTATTCGTATGGAAATGTTGCAAATAATATCGAAGGAATAACGTCATTGTATTGTTATGCGGTACCGCTTGGAAAGGAAATTGTAAGCGATGATATAACCTGACCTATATGTAAATTTAGTGGACAGTCATTGGAAACGGGTGCAATATTAAAATGTATGATGTAATTAAAAGGTTTTTTTTGTAATATCGCTTCACTGAATAAAGTAATAAGACCGAATATATCGAGTTGACTCCAATAACAACAAATCGGAATGTCTTTGTTTATCAATCATACAGATTAATTTTTCCGAGAACATAAATAAAGACCAATAAGGGAAAAAAATTAACATATATTTTCACTCGTTGAAAATGTAAACATCGAAGACATTTTTTTAACACAATTTACGATATCGAATGATGGTGCTAGATGGGATTTTAATATCAAATTCGAATTTACTGATTGACTTGGTGGAACTCCATTACAACACGGTGAAAAAACAACAATATATTTTAGTTTTATAAGATTTTGTAGAACTGAAACACATTGCTATTTTTTTCACCGTGTCAAATTCGAATTGTTTAAAAATAGTACAATTCTATACGTGTTTTCACTCACAACTCTGATTTTATTTTTCAGCATTGTTAAGCGTTTGTAAAACTTCAAACTGAAACATGTAGGTATCTATTAGTTTTAAATTAATAAATCGCATTTTAATGGTAGTAAATTATTAATTTTTTTAAAACCCTTTCATCTAAAACTCATGCGTATTTTTCATAAAACTCATTAGCATTTTTTCTATCGTGTGTCAGTTCTTTTACATCCGTGTGATATAATGCCTGAAGATACCAAAAGGTGAAAAACAGGTTTCCACAATTCAGATTTGATCTTGAAGTCGAAATCGTAAATATGATAACATTTTTTTTTATCCTTTCAATAAAATTGTTTATTACTCTAGCAAGCTTCAAAGTACGATACAATTTTCTATGTGAGATCATTTTACTTTCAACTAATTTTTTGCGCATTTAATTCTATTCGAGTTATGCTATACATGCCATACAATTTAAAAAGTAAAATAATTAATTAACACGATAAAATTTCGGGCTATTGACCCGGCAATAAACTTTGTCAAGATAAAAGTCATTAGAAAGGATTATTAGCACTCTAAAACGATCTTCCCGTTCACTCATTTCTAGCAAATTTATTTTAACTAAGCAATTTTAAGATGCGGTTTTTTTAAAAACCTTTTTATATACACACTACCAACCAAGATTTTTTATAATTTATCTAGTCAATAATATATATTATTATCTATTATTTTTATCACCATCATTATGCCATCGTCTATACTTTATATCATTAATCCATCACATTATCGCATTGCGATAATAATCCAGATTTTATCTATATTTTACAGCAATATTATTATGTAAGTTTCGATTACAAATTAAACTTAGAAAGCTTAATATATTCGTATTATTTAACGTTATATGATATCCCTATTAATCTATTTTGACATTGAGTCGGTTAGTCATGTGTTTGTTGAATAAACCAGATTGGAAAGTGAAGTACAACATCCTGTTTTTTTTTTTATTATAACAAGGACAAAACAAGGAGTGGCAATGTCATCAAGAGACCTTCTTAATTTTAATATTCAATTAATAAATAATATTTCTCGCCGTTGTACAACACAATCGACACACCTTGGAGGATTAATTAATCGTTTAAAAGTCAGCATCCGATAATTCAATCATATTGATATGAGTCAAGTCATATATTTACAAATAAATAAACAATGAAATTTTCGATCTACAAAACTTATACCATATAACGTAGGCAAATCATCGGCCTTGCAGTCAGAAAGTAGACGGTTTGATTCATTAAATTCAATCGTTACATGAAAATTCAATAACCTAATTGTTATACAGGCAACTAGCACCCGGCCAACTTTCAATTTCTCTCGTATAAACAATGTGATATGTGTATATCTCTGTCTCAGGGCTTTAAAAATAATATAAATATCGAATGCCAGTAAAGTTTCTCGACTTACGTCCACTACGATTTTACAAGGCTTATTCTGCAACGTAACAAAGTTATACATGTTTCTATCGTTTTATCAACTATATACATTACATATAAAAGTATATTTATGTGTGTCTGTTTGTCCTTTATGCATTACTACACCATTCATCTGATCGATATGAAACTTTAGAAATTTATTGAATACACTTCCGCAAAAGTTTTGGCATGCCATTCTTACCAAAAAAATATGCTTAATCTGATCTACATAATTACTATTAACACTTTTAACAATTAAATTGTTTCTTATCACAATGAGTTTCTTTGAATTTCCTTACACTGAGATCGCAGCAACGCGCAACGTGTCAGCTAGTACATTATAATCTTAGCAGAATTAAAATACATTACTATTTTTTCACCGTGTTATAATGTAGTTCTACCAAGCAAATGCCGATTCATTCAATTAAATGAAGTTTTCTTTCATTTTGAAAACCACATTATTCTTCTACTGTAGCTGTTTTAATCAACTATTCACTTCAAAAAAAAAGTGACAGTTAACACTTTATTTAAAAACGGAAATAACGCATTTTTTAATGCTTATTCAATTTCTAGTATCAATTCCCATTATATCCTTATGATCATAAATTTGAGTTGATAATTTTAATTTTATTTTAAAGCTTGTTTTTTTTATTTTAATTTCTTATGGCCTTCAAACAATTTTTAAGATTAATAACTATATGATTACTTCAGCTGTGTACTTGTTTTTTAAAATAATATTGTATCATCATTATTTACATATATGTAAAATACTATAATTATTTTTATTGAGTGACAAATAGACATTATTTCATATGTTGTACACAATGATTGTCTATGAATCGCAAAGTTCCCAACCAATGCTTAAGTGCAGCATTTTTTAATCGTGTGATAGAAATCACAAGCAAAGCCCAGTCCTTGAATTATAACTGCAGAATAAATTTAAATACAATTACACCTATGATATTACATGACACAATGCTCTTCCAATATATTTACGAATAATAAAAAATCCTTAATTGTTAGCAACATTGTGTCGCGGAGTGTCATTGAATACTTTAAGTGCAAATCATTTTCAAGTTTCGCCTACGCGCTCGTCATTATTCCTAAGATAGATTTTGAATCATGCATTGCTCGTTGCACATGCAAGTCATTTTCGACACGCATTAACAAATCGAGTTAATTAAGTACAATGACATTGATAGTTGCGATGTCATAACCAGAGAAGATTTTATCCCAGAATAGTTTTCTTGAATATTAAACATTTTTTTTTTGAATTGTTAAAACTTTGTACGATTCCACATGCTTTGCCACTAACGACCCTTCAGACGTCGACATATTCTATATAAACGAGAGAGAACGAATATTATTTTTTCTATATTAATCTAGATTTTCGTTAGCTTGCTCGATTCAATTTACCTTTGATAAATCATTAAACAACTTTTAAACGCGATAAGTTTTTACTTACAATTTTTAACGTAGATGTATCAAATAAATAAATTAACCAACTGTTTAGCTAAAACATGGCAATATT